>JARGXW010000476.1:0-108500 GCA_029204085.1 Mycena sp. CBHHK59/15 | reverse complement strand
GCGAGATGGAAGATTAGATTAGATTAATTGATTGCCGATATTTGCCGACGTGATTGTAACGCGTCCCAAGTGCTGTCCATCGTCTGATAACAGGATTCTGGCTTGATCCACTCCGATATGGGTCAGATTTCCTCCATTGACCACGAAAATGTTGCATCATATAAGATTTAACACTGAAGATGTGATCGGCCTTGTCAGAATTGCAGCCAAAGTCCATAAATTTTATTCCGAGACAAAACTAAATTTGGCCGTCCCATCAGGTGGTCCTACACTGTATTCCATGAGCTGAGTGAGCGGAAATCTTTTTTCTGCCAGTCATTCAAACTCCGACGCATCATGATGCGATGCCAACGGATTGACAGATGGCGTGAATTTGAGATCATTTGGTTGGTTATCGTTCCCCACCATCTTCTCCCTTCCCCGCCCACGTCGCCCCCTTCAAGTCGTGCAAGCCGTCCCCTCCAGCCAGCTGCCCTGTGGTGTTCGCTGCTATTCAAGATTCCATCAACTGGCTCAAGATCCGTCCTGAAGTCGTTTGTTTGCTACTGAGGTCGTCCTTTCCCTCCACCTTCTCCCTACCCCCCGCCGCTCTGCGCCTCCAGCTCCTCCCGTCGTTTAGGCCACACCACCCTTTTCCTTTGGCTCTATCCTGACTCCTCAACTCGAGCACAACCTCAAGCCGCATTATTGTCGTGTTCTTCCTACCGCACTTTCTCTAGTGTTCCTCAAGTATGGAAGTCCATCAAGCTTTCTGCCCCATCTCAGCCTCGTCAACCCTTCAAGCCCTCAAACTCAAGGGTCATCTTACTTTTCTCCTGTTCGTGTCAAAGTCGTTTGAAGTACCTTACAAGTCGTTGGGTCACAACTCAAGTCCACGGCCGTTTAGTTTTTTCGTGCGTCCCCGTTGTAGTATTTTACTCATCGACTGACATTTCTGCTGTAGTGCGGCTCCGTATGTCCACGTTGGGGCCATGCCCAAAGCCCTCCGCTACCGACGACAGCACACGCGGCCCATCAACCGGCGATTGACGAAGGTCAGCAATACAATGTTTGCGTGGTATTGTGTTCGGCATACGTACATCTTATCTACAGTGTTGTCATACGTCCCTGAATAAATCAATTTTCTCCCTGTCTTTCGTACCTTGAGAAGTATCTTTGAGATCTTTAGGTGTCTTCGAGTCGAGTCTTTCCAAAGACACTCGACATCTTTGAGGTCTTTCCCAAGACAAATCTCCTGTCCAAGACTTTTTGACCTGCCTAGCCAAAGACGTGCGTCTTTGGAAAAAGTACGTCTTTGACGTCTTTGGAGTCTTGGCCAAGACGCCAAAGACGCCAAAGACGAACATGTAGTTTTACTGATGGGGTCGAAGCCCTAATATTCCGGGAACTCTCCGCGCTTCTGCGCTCTTGAAAATTGCAAACTGGCAGATCCTGTTCGCGACTTTGAACAACGAAGTGGACACGAGGCTCTGTCCATAAACCATACTGCGAGCGAGGTGACTGTGATCCGGGCCGTGAATTATATTCCCCAGCGATCGAATCCTACAAATGAGAAGATTCAACTGGATGCCCTTATCCTGGTCCAGGCTGGCTTGTCTCTGTTTCACTGAAGCGGAATTGACTTCCTTCCGAGACACTACTGCCAATAAATATAAATTCGCCCTTGATCTTCAACTCATGCATCCGAAATCAATCCCATCACCCACACCTTGCACATCCACCCCAGTCAAAATCTGTATCCATTATCGCGATGGCTACTTTCTGCACCACCTCCATCACCGCTGAAAAGCGCTCATCCAAGCGCCTCTCCCATGCTTCAATTGCTTCGCTCGCGTCGATGGACATCTGCAGCAGCAACGGCCCGATTATGGTCACCACCACCGTCTCAACCACAAGCACATTGCATCCCGCAACTGTTCCACCGCCCTTCGCAACTTCCAATCGGTCGGACGAGATCCTTTCACGCCTTCAGCGCGGGGCGCCTCCGGTCGGACCAGCAAAAAAGTGCCGCGGAGCGTAGTGAGAAACGGGGCATCGCACGAGTGGTGCGGCGCGCTGTTGGGCTCGAGTGTACACGGTTGGACCCGACGCTCTGCGAGGGATGGTAGTTGAAAGATGGTGAGAATTATCTTTCTCCTTTTTCCGCGAGCCGGTGTTGACTAGAGCGCCACATATCGTTCCTTGTGCATCCTGAAATGATTATGTGGATCTCATACTTTCAAATACTCACCTCATTATGCGGACTCTCGCGAACCACATTATATCACGAACATCCATCGGACTCTCGAGCCTTTACAATACCAAACCACAATGTACCTACAAGTATCTATAATCGTTCGAATTTTTGAGTTGCATTCTTCTCTAAATACAAGATGCGGGAAAGGGAGCGGCGAGGAGGTGTCGGAAAGGACACTCGTGGGGTTGTGCGGCTTGGTACGCACGGGTGGCGCTTTTCACTTCACTGATTGAGATGTTGGATGGACCCTGGTGGCCGATTGGCATCACTTGCCCACACTGAGAGCGGCAATGTTGTAGGCACTGGCGAAAGGCAAGTTCGTGGGTCCTCATTTGCTGACAAAACAGATCAGATCAGATGAAAGATAGTAGCCGCGAGTAGAACCAAGGCCAAGATACGAATATTTTTATGTTACATTGTTACTCCCGTTGGTCGTTGCGAGATCAATAAGCATTGAACTTGAAGAAAATGAATTGGCGTACGTGTGCGCAGCATAAAACGGCCGTCTAGACCTCGATTCGCACGTAGGACTCACTAAGTGCACCAGATACCTGCTTTCTCTTCAAAATCCTGATGGTTTGCTTCGCCAGCCGGATTTCCGATGGCACAGTAAATAAATTTAATCTCAATAAGGAGAATTTTATTGACTGACGACGAAAGGTTCCAGGTATTCCTCACTCAGTGGGCGCACTTGCCACTCCGGCGAATCGCACATAGTTGACGTTGACTCCTGTGTTGGAGTCACTGGGACATTGGGCGCGACGCCTGCGCGCAAGCATCGGGTGCGAGCGCGTCCTAGCGTCTGGTGTGCGGAAGGACCGTACGCGTGGCGATGATGGCTTGGTTCGTCCTGTGCGAGGCGGGGCGCTGTCAGAGCATGCATTTGGGCCGAGGGAGGCGTCGTTAAACTCGAGCGTGGAGGGCGTGGAATCGGCTGCCATGAAACATGCGAAATGCATACAGGTGTGGGCGGCTTCAACAGCGAGTTTGATTCACAGCGTGCGGGCAGTGTCTGCTGCCCAGAAAGATTGAAGGTGACCGAGACGGCGTGACGGGACATGCGCGACGCCGCGACGGGTCGGGAAGTACAAATACAACATGGCCCTCATTTGACGTGGCACCTCATCGAAAGGTGCCGGGTTAGTCGTCGCAGTGTCTGACCACATACATTTTTCAGGGTACATTTCCGTCTCCCAGAGCCAGAATCCAGAGGAGAATGCTAGTATGTGCAGGGTTACACAATACGCAGACTTTTAGGACCACAAAGACTCTGCGGGCCCATAAATATTAAAAGGTGCGGTGACGCGTCAGATTGCTGCGTCAGGCACCTAGAAAGCTCAAGGGCAATGTTCCGCGCCCTAAGCCTTCGGCGTCTCGCAGAATCTGCGCGCCCACGCGTCGCATTACGGCGAATCAGATCTTCGAGAGCTCAGAAGCAGTTTTCCGTGCCTCCGAGCCCGCCGAGCATCTCAGGATCCATGCGTCCACACGCGGCACGTGGAGACGAAGCCGGTGGGCTGCTCAGATGCGTCCAAGTGGGTCATAGGACCGGATATTTGCTAGATTCATGCAGATCAAGACGCCCGAGAGCAGTTTAGCGTGGAGTATGCGCATCGCACGCGACGATAGTGGTGGTTTGGTTTTAAGTTTGACGTTGCAACAGTTTGGCGATCACATCTTTGGCTGAGTTGTTTACCCATCCTCCCCGCCCTTGCCCGCATCCAGTCCCCACCCACCGCCGTCCGCACCCGACGTAGGTGCGCGCGTCGCCGAGCATGGGTATATTGCAGCTCACTTCATTTGCTCCGCGCGGCGACGGAGGTGTGGCATCCAGAGCTTTTGAGAACTTAAGTTACTGCATGTATTATCTGCGACTGGGTACCTGGCCACACTAAGTAGCTGGCCACTTGCATAATAGAAGCTTGCATGTTGTAGAATTTCGTGTTTTGGTGCTTATAGGGTAGAGTACAACCTATGAGGATGCTGGACGTCAAATTTGGAGGCAAGTTAAGCGGCTGATCAACGGCTGTGCTTGGCTTTGATCGGGTGGGGGCGTGTGAAGACCATTTTCTTATCTCCGAACAGCCGCCATGCTCGTTTTTTCCTCACTTCTCCACCAATTCTGCACTGATTCACAAGTTTTGGGGCTCGTCCGCATTCCTTAGTTCGGAAGAATGGCTTCCACCTATCTTATACGCGAAAATGCCTCTCCTCCCCTCCTGGATCCTCCGAAAATTTCACCACCCGATCTCTGGTGGCGCAATCTGGCCACCGCCATGACGAACCCCTTGCGTATGCATGGACATGAAACTTGATACACACCTTCAAAATCAGTTAAACTGTATTGTCCGACCTTCGCTAGACTTTTAACCTGGTTACTTCCCAGTCACGACGGGCACTACTCAAATTCACCCAATTTCGTGGGCGCGGAAAGATGGATTTTGTTAGAGGGTTCTCGGTATGTAGAGCACATAATATGTGATGAGATATGTCTTAATACATCATATGTATCTGTCTAGGCTTTGGTTTGGGCCATAACTGTACTCTGAGCCGTGTAGGGTGCACCATTTAGTCTACACACCAATTTCACCCATCCTCCTTGACCGGAAAGGAAATTCCTTAGGGTCCTCATATGCCTCAGGTGTTCATTTTAGTGTGTCTAATAATTCAACTGAATCCATTGGATAATTTGGGATACACTGGGGTGATCAGAACGAGTGCGAACGAACAATATAGCGGGTGGCCAGCTACCCCGTTTATGCCCTTTTGGGATGTCGTGGGAAAGGAAATTCGGTAGGGCCATGAAATGTTCATCTAAATTCGTACAAAATAACTGGGCTCCCTTCTAGGATGCATACCTTCATTTCAGGACCCATAAACCATATCTACCCTACTCTGTATGCTGGCCCGAGGCTAGAAATGCTAAGGTGGCCAGGTACCCGGTCTCTGATAATACTATTAAAATTTAATAGTCTACTGGTTTTCGAGCTCTAAAAGTCAAGCTAACGCGCCAACTCTAGATTCATCTTACAAGTAAGGAAAGAATTTGACGTTGGGCCGCCCGCCGTCAACGAATGGTCACGAGTCCAAGGTGGGCGAAGCTGCGCGCCGTCGACGAGCGGGAAGTACGGCGAGTTCGATATCTGGTCTGCGGGAAGTCAAAAAAGCCGCGGGGCTGCGCTGTGTGCCACGAGTCCGTAGTCGCGCCCTTCAATCGAACGTGACGGCCATGAATCGAACTGTACAGGCGGCGCCGCGAGAGGCGGGGTGATGCTGCGCTCAGGGCGTTGACTGCGGGAAGCTCGAATAGCTGATTCTCCACCTATAATTGGCCTCGTCTCGCGCTCAGCCGTGTCCCGCAAGAGTCGTCGTGTCAGTTTCGTCCAGCGCGGTCGACCTCTCTCGTGAGCGCGACCGCCTCGCGCATAGACACGGGCCAGTGCGCCGTCATCGATCGCCCGCGGTGCAGAGCGGTGCGGACTCGACTCGCCCGGATGCGCCCGCGCCGCTCGGATGAGACGCATCTGGGGTGCCCCGGGAATGTGCGATTGCTGCCGACTTGCGGGCAGAGGCGGCCCTGGGTGGCTAGCGGGCTCCCAGCGTCGAGCACCACCATGTTCAGTGCGGCGTGCACTGGACTCCACCGCGAGTGTGCGCGGCGTGGGCTGTGAGTTCGAACGAGCAACCACAGCCTGGGGGACTGATATATCGCACCCTCTGATTAGAGACAGGTTGCGATAAATCGTTCCCTCTAATCAGAGGGGGCCACGATGCATCATCTTAGAGGATGCCCATTTTGTGCGATCTACCGCCTAGCACCGCAGGTTGGCGTAGCCGCCGGTGATGGCGCGCGGTGCGCACGATACATCGCCTTAGAGCCTTCCGGTTTGGGTTACACAGCGCCCGGGCGCGCCCTTTTGATGGGGCTTGTGTGGTGATGGCACGCGCTGCATGCGATACATCGCCTTAGAAGCCCTCCCGTTTGGATTACGCGCCTTGGTGCGCCTCTTGCTGTGGTCCTGTTTGCTGCTAGCCGCTGTAGCCATGTTTGCCATCCTGCGCTGTGGCGCTGTTTGGCATCACCTCCCCGCTGACCCATTTCGGAGATGACAAGCGCCCTCGGCGCCTAATCCCGTCCTCTCATTCGGCTGCCGCTGCGTCTTCTATTACTTACTACGGTGTACTCATTAGCTTATCAATACATCACTGAAAGTGTCCTGCCGCGTGCTACAGCTCGCCTTCCCCCGACCTGTGCCTTCTTGGCGGTACTGGCAGCTCATCGCTGCCTGCGTCCGGATCCACTGGCGGGCAGTACTCCTCATCCGGGGGCAGTATCCCCAGTGCTGTCCGGCCCATGCTGATGAAATCAGCTACATCCTTCCACTCGTCCTGGAACTGTGCGGATAGCTTGCGCTGAATATCCGCCTGCTTTCTGGCGTAGGCTCTATTCCCCTCCCGGTAAGCGTGGCTGTCAGGCGCATACACGATGTCATCACATTCGTCAGCCGCATTCGGTGGGGGTGGTGGCCGTTTTCCAGCTAGGTTGTCCCACCACTCGGCCCGCCACTTCTGAAACTGGGTGATGCGCCGCATCTCCTCCTCCAGCAGGTCGACCTCCTCTGCCCAACGTAACGCCGTTGCTCTCGTTTTTGCCCACTCAATACGCAATGCTGTCAAACACTTGTCAATGATCCTGTTTATCCCCATGCTGACAGCTTACCTTCACTCATCGCCGGATTATTGCCCTCCTCCACTGCTTCTGCACCCTGCGTCACCCAAATCCACGACATCCTTCGCTTGGCCACGTCCTTTGCGTCTGCTGCCCGCCTACGCGCCTCTGGCCCCTTCTTCTGCAAGTCCTTCTTCCGCTCCGGATCCGCAAACAGCGCGCGGGGCATACCCCTCACATCCTCTGCCGCCAATGGCCGTAGTGTCTTCTCCCACTCTGATCGTTCGAGGATCTTCCCCAGTCCCATCAGTGCCCTCCACGCTGCCCGGTATCGCTCTGCTGTCCGTCGAATGCGCTCATCCAGTCTCTTGATCTTTGTCTGTGCGCGAGTATTGGCTTTGACTCCCCGGGCATATCGATCCTTCTGCTTGTACTGGTGTGTTCGTAGCAGCAGCTGCTGTCGCACGTCCTCCAACGCTTCGTAGGCCTGGCCTTCGCGCAGGCGGTACTCGTACTCGTAAAGCGCGACATCACACTCCTCCCGACCTTGTATTGCCGAAGGGAGCCACAACGCCATGTGCTGGACTTGGATCCCAGGTTGGGGCTGTGTTGCGGCAATCCTCCGCCGTGCTCGGTCCTCTTCGGCGCGCAGGAGCGCAACGTGTGGCATGAATCCCAGCTGGATATCCATCCAGGACAGCAGCTTGCGTCGCAGCTTATTGGTGCGCTCTGTCATGGTCGTCAACTGCTCGGTTGACGGGTGATTTCCAACGCCCGCAAGGTCGAATGCCAATGTCCGCCTGAATCACAGTTAGTTTTTGGCCCGCGTGATGAAACAAACTCGAAGCGCTCACTGTAACTCCTCCAGTTGCAACCCCATTGACACCATCTCCGTCGGGTGCATATCATCCCTGACAACGAGCCCCTCCAATGCATCTAAATCCATCTCCTCCTTAACCTCCTCCGCCATCGCAAGCCGCACGGCTTGCATTGTCTTGTGCTGGACCCGCGGCTTGAAAGGGTTCGGCTGGCTTGCATCAGCTTCCCAGGCCTCCATTTCCCTCGTCCATTCCTCGACAGCCGTGCGTGGGAGCGACAGCTCCAAATCCTCGAGCTCGACGCTGCTTGTGATCATCTCTGGTACAGCCTTTGCTATTTTTCTAAGCATAAGTCGCCCTGTGATAGTAATCTCAGATCTACTTGGACCACGCCGAAAAATAGATAGATACTCACCAAATGCGATGATTTTCTTGTGATTCCAGTCGTTAAACGAGTCGTTGATCAAGTCGCGCCTAGACCCAGGCCCCATCTCCGCTGTGCTCGCAGCCAGAGGGTTCAGATGCGACCATCCCCGTTCCGGCGCTTCACCGTCTGTCATCCCCACAAAGCGCGTGAGATTAAACGAAAAAAGAATGTTGCAGGCCTCAATGTGCGCTGGAAGGTGGAATTTGGGAATGAGGAAGACAACGAACTTCTTTCCTTCCTTGAACTGTATGCTCGAGTCAAAATTCTTCATCCGCTCCCAAATATTCTTGTGCCACTGGCAGGCAATATCATAGGAGACATAGAGCTCCTCGATTTCGCTGCCAGCGAGGCTCATGAAGAACATATAATCCATGTTGAGATAGCTGTCGGAATCTCGTCACTTGAGACACATAGTATACTGCAACAGAATGTACCGTTCTCCGAGTTGCAAGTCACCGACTGCATTTGGCCGCTTCATATTATGGCGTGCACAGTCCACGGTTGCAATCCCGGAGGACGCCGTCCCTCGCGACTCTTTGTCCGGCTTATCTACAGCATCGTGAGCAACGCACGTGCTTCGCTATCCTTTTGTCAGCTATGTTCTGACCTGAAAGATTCTTAGATACGTACCTCTTGTGATTGGTGCCAATATTTCTTTAAATACTCCATGTACGCTGTAATCTGGCAGAAAAATGACCACCCGTCGCCAAGCGATGGGTCTTTCTCTTCACTCGACACTTTTTTGCGCCTCATTCGGAAGTTTGCGTCTAGTGCCAGAAATAGCGCATACAAAAATCTGCACCATAGTGTCAGAGCTGTGTGGCATTCGAATTGTCAGAAACTCACCGCCTATCGTTCGGGACATCCTTCCAATTTTCTGGCAAGTTCTTTCCCGGCTGTGGACACGCCGGACACAGAAGCGCGCATTCCCCGCTCTTTGTCCCTTTGACGCCACTCGGGTCATGACCGCGCCCTGAACGTTTCAGCATCTTGAGATGCCGCCATTCACGGCCCATACGCATAAACTCGTCATATCGATCCTATTCCGTGGTTAGCCAAACTCCTGCTGCCCAGTTGCATGGTGCACGTACCCTCACCGGGACAGTTCCCGTGTTATCTGTCTCTCGTGCTATGCTGTGATAGAACTCATAGCTTGAACACTTTGACTCGAGCGACATCAGATGGAAGCGATGTAATAATCTGAATGTTGCAGCCGAACGGGGGCTCTTTCCAGTCGCAGGATACCACCGTGCCCGTAGTAGCTGAATGTCATGCGGCTGCGCACTCGCGCAGTTACAGAAGTCGACGGCGACTTCGTGAATCTTGTGGCTATCGACCACCACAAAGTCGTCGTCGACTGCGTGCTCTGGCAAGACACATCTGCCCCGCATGCCTTTCCCCAGTCGTCCGTGGCCCAGCTGGATCCGCAACCCGAGTTTCTTCAGAGTGGTCTCTTCAAACATCTGCTCCGTCAAGTTCCAAGCCTCGTCGGATTGTTAGTCTCTTTGGATCTTAGTAATTGCACGTTTTACTCACTTGTACACCATGTAGCGGATTATCTCTGTGGACCTGCACAATGCACTCCTTGCAATACAGGTCGTCTGTGTGGCAATCAATGCACCGATACACGGCAGGCTCCACATCACATATATTGCACCATTCCTCATCCATGTAGTCGCCGCGGCCATCGCCGCGAACGAACTCATCCAGGTATATCTGAACCTTGGAAGCGGCCCACTTCCCCAGCGGGTCATCCTGGTCAATGATCAGTGTGATTTCTTCTTTTCCAGGACATTACACACCGATTCCCGCAGTGCCCTTCCCTTCCATGCTTTCGCTGGATCTTCCTCCCTACTGTCCGGCCCGAGCCCTAGGATGTCATAAACAGGCTCCTCCTCGCCATCGTACCCTAACACGTTGTTGGGTGGCAAATCGGGTAGAAGCACGCCAGGGCCCCTTTTTGGTTTTGTCGGCGACGCTGGGGTTTCAATCGTGGAATAGTCATGCCGGGTATCTCCATCGGCCCCCGGATGCACGATGTGCTGATGGTGGAGGAACTCTGTGCGCCGGTGGCCGACTCGAGGCTGAGATATGTCGCTTTCGTCATCCTCGCTGTCGCTGTTCGGCACGATTAACTTCGACGTCTTCGTAATGTTAATCTTCCGCATGAATAAGTAATGTACACCCCAGAAGGTATGTGGAAGGGTTATGTGGAAAGGGTACGGAGGGGGCGCAGTGTGAGCCTAAGACACAAAGATCGGCATGATCGCGATACATCGTGATCCCGCCCTTCGCTATCTCTCACCGAAATCAAAACCAGACTGCACGATACATTACCATCAATGGTAGCCTTCACCTTCCGCGCCCAGCAGACGTTCATCAAGGTGAACAAGCAGCTATGCAGATGTATGCCATGCCCTTCTTGCAGGGTGTCCTGGGGCTGCGGACACATTATAACGGCTCGAGGTACCACCGGTGGTGTCGCTGGAAGATGAAGTCCATGACCCGAGAGATTTCCACTGAGGGAAAGATAGTGGCACGAAGCTTAGAGTACATCCCGAACCAGATCCTGAATTGTTCATTTCAAAGTGTATGCATCAAGTCGTCCAGTCGTCGACTCGCCGACTGAGTTGAGAAGATTGCTTATGTGATACTAGCACGCGACCCCGTGACTAAACGAAGCGCTTGCGCTTCAGGCTGCTCAGCCCAGCCTGACGCATGCGCACGAGAGCCTCGACTCGTGATTTCCTAGCCTTGGCCTCAGTATTCCTTGCTATCTCTGCCTCCCTCTCCTTGGCTTCCACCATCGGATCCGCAGTCGTCACTCCCGCTTTGGCAACAGGACAGATAATGATGCGCCGGGATTTCCTCCCTGCCTCTCGCAGCCGAACCAGCTCCCTGATGCTAGCCTTCCTGGCTGCCGCTGCCTGCTGCTTTTCCTCCAACCTCAACCTCAAACCCTTCTGGAACGAGCCAGGAACGTATCCAGGAGGTCTCGGGGGTAGCCTGTTCCGGTCCAGCCAGCGTTGAACATCTGGATCCTGCGACCCATTCCGACACGCCATAGCCCCTGCAACAGCGAGAGATGTTATTAATGCCTCCAAGTCGCAAAATGTAGAATTTGACGCACAGTATTTCATCTCCTTGTCCTCCGCATCCGTCAACTGTGTAGACATTTTCTCATTGCGTTTTGCCGCAGTCAGCAGCCCAGAGGGCATCCGAGCGATGCGCTCTGGATCTTTAAGAATGGCCTTGTCGGAGGGGAACATCTTGGGAGGGCGCTTTGCTTATGCATTGGCTCGGTGCAATCATTTTATCTTTGCTGTAAAGTATCACGCGGTAGATAGGTAGGGTTAATAGTACATGTGCATCAGCCCCGGATTTCACGCATCAGGGTCTGTGTCAGATATCGGGGCCGCGAACCCGCTGCGCATCATTTCAGCTACCGCCGCCGCCCGCAACTCCTGCTGGGCACGCCGGCGTTGCATGTATGACCCAGGTATCGACGGTACTACGCGCATCTGCACCTTGGTGACCACCTTTGCAGCGATTGCTTGAGCACGTGGACTCTTCAACTCGCTTGCATCCCGTGGCGCGGTTTCTCTGCCTTTGAGGTAAACCGCCAGATAACTTAGGTAGAAGAAAATCAGACGCAACATACAGATGATTTGGGCGATTTGCCCTGGCTGCATCCGCAGCCTCTTCTCCCAGGTATTCTTTCAGACCCAGGGTCTCAGGTGTGAGCATTTTGGCCGCGGTTTTGGACATCGAGGTGCCTGACACGTCTTGGAGGTGATCCCCCTCTGAGACTTGAGGGTGGTATGAGTGACAAACTTTGTCTATTAAAGTTGTCGACTTACCTGCTCGATTGGCGCTGATGCGCCTTCTCTGTGGCTTTGGCCCTCCGTCAAAGCTCGGCGGGGCGTTGCGTTTCCGAGTGGGGAGCAGGGAGGGGGGCATGGTGGTGTGAGTCATGTGGATTCAATCTCAGTGCGTGACCGTGATCGGGAACAATGAGGATCAATCAGATTTGATCACCTCGCATGATAATCACGACGCCGCTTTCGGGCCGCTTAACAACGAGGATCAATCAGATTTGATCGCCTCGCGTGATAATCACGATGCCCCGGCCCACCAAGTAGAATATTGCTACGGATGTATAGAGAACCGTCCTTTAAGAAGGCTCACCGGTGGCGGGCACATCGGGTACCCTTCTCTGCCGTAGATTGCCAGCTGGTCAGCGCAGAATAGCGGTATCTGAGAGGGTCACATACCCAGCAGGAGAAATATACATCATTGGCCCTGCACTCCCGTCTTCCTGGATTTTGCAAAGATAAATAGCACCGCTGCAAAAGAGAGATGGGATGTTATGCTGGCTACCACACGAGTTTACTCACTCCTCGTGAATGTATCTAAAACCTTTGGGAGCCTGCGGCAATATGGGGGAGAATTCTTGGTGGCCCTTGACTCAGCGCGCCTGCGGTCCTTGAGCGCTTCATGCGCACGTGCATGGTGGAGACGGCCTGCTAAGAGCAGGCGCAAATCCACAGCACATTGGCCCCGCAAGCTGTCCAACCGACGCTGGATTTTGCTGCCGTCGTTTGGATCCAGGCACATGCGGTGAAGTCTATCTGGGAAGATAAGACACACGTTAGACATCCCAGGATTGTGAAGTGGGCGAGCTCGTACCAATCCTCGCCTCCCATTTTTTCCTCCTCACTGAATTCATGCTCTACTCCGTGAACGGCGAATACCAAAGTTGTGCGTGAGTGTTAAAACCAAAGTCGTATCTAAGGTACCCGCGGGCGGTCTAGACTTGTCATTTTTCTGCCTGATGAATAATCAGATGTAAGTAAGCATGCACATGACGCCCCATTTGACTGGCTCACATAATATATGGGGCCCCGCACCCAACGTGCAACTAAAGTGTTAATCCTGGTTCAGCAGGGATTGCATAGGTTTGAATAATTGACATACCAATGTGTGCCATATATTGGCCCAGGAGAGCGACGATAAAATGTATGATAAGACGATGAATAGAATTGGCGACGCAGGGAACAGGAGAGCCACCAACAGTGCCACCATAGGGCCTGTGGTAAGACCCAGCGCATTGCTCTGTGGGTGGCTCTACTGTTCCCTGGGTCGTCAATCGAGAAAATGTATGATAAGACGATGAATAGAATTGGCGACCCAGGGAACAGGAGAGCCACCAACAGTGCCACCATAGGGCCTGTGGTAAGACCCAGCGCATTGCTCTGTGGGTGGCTCTACTGTTCCCTGGGTCGTCAATCGAGAAAACGGCGGCTTTCCACGAAAGCTGGTGGATGTCGTTTGAGTGTCGTGTCACGCCTGTCACTTATGTAACATAGATCAGGAACTTGGAAATTTGGATGGTGAGCGCATTGAACATTCAAAGAATAAATTCTGAATAGACAGATCACCCCAAAATCTCAAGCCATTCATGTTTGTAACCAAAATTTGTCTATCATAAATTAATTCGCAAAAATCGCATTTCCCGATGGTGGATGCATGCACCAACAATTCCGACACATGGTAGAGTTTTTTGAGTCAGTAATGTGTCCTACCGTGCAGAAAGGTGGCATTGGTGGCGTGGTTGAAAGTGCTGAAGTGATGAGGAACAGATAATACACACGTTTACACCTCAATAAGCACCCGATAAATTCAAGTTATTGACACTATTCGATAGATAATTGTGAGCCAAAACAACTACTGCTTCAAATTTAGGTAGAAATCCCTCGCGATGAGGCCATAGGGACGGTCCAAGTTGCTGTTTGTCACGCTATGTCACGCAGTAACGTCGTGTGATTCACGATGAGAAACTTGAAAAAGTGTCTCGGAAAAGTGACTACAATGAGATAGAGAAAATCTGAGGAGATAGATCTTTCTGAAATCATAAGTTAATCAATTATTTTAACATCCGGCTGAGGGTATAAACATGGGGAGTCGGTGCAGCGAAGTCGAGCGATTTAGTGTTCAATCAAGTGCAAAACACGTACAAAACCCAACTGCAACTTGCTTTGCACCACCACATACAATGCCGCCAAAGAAGTTTGGCACATCAAACAAGGATAGCTCAACAGAGGAGCTGAAAGGAGTGTATGTGAAAATGTTCTTGAGAGTCTAACCGATGTAACGCATGCACGCAGGTTCAATGGAGCGAAGGCGTTGAAGGCAGAACGGCGTCGCACTTCGTCTGCCAAATACTATGAGAAGTATGTGTGACCGTGCTACTTATTTTTTCTGTGTTCTTATAGTGTTTAGGAATCCAGACATTCGTGAAAAGAAGCGGCTTCAAATGGCAAAGAAGAGGTACGTCTCAAAGAGTAGATTTAAGGTATTCAACTGATTCTTGGTGCCATTACCTCCAGGGCAGAAGCCAAAGCCAAGAAACGGCGATGGGACCCTCCAAAGCAGGCAGATACGCCAGAAAGGTGCTGAACTACAGGATTTCAACCCTTGGAAGCTTACAGGTGTTCATGCTCAGGGAGAACACCCACGAATGTGTTGCTACTGCCAGAGTCAGACAACGACAATATTGTTCCTTCATCTGGGGACTGCCAAATTCATTTTCCTCAGACTGCCGAGTAAGATTTACAATTCACATATGATCCATCGATCTTGGCATTGACAAAAAAACTTACAGGGACAGCAATTCCAGTCCAGACAAAACAGTTATGCCGCATTCAAATCTGAACATAACACAGACTACTGATCACTAATTAATATGCAGGCTACCTGCAAGACGGGGTGGGCAGCGACGACGGAAATAGTCGCAACAACATAGAGTACACTGACGTCGACAGGTCCTTCGACAAAGAAGACGACGAGGCCATTGTAGCTGCTATATTGGCCTCGATGGCAGCAAGACGCCTGGACGGACTATCTATTGAGTACAAAGGACAATCCCTGCCTTTGGTGCTCACCAACAGGACCGACAAGAAAGCCAGTAGTATCGGGAATGGAGGCACCCCCGAGGGCAGGAGCGCGGGATCAACCGCACTGGTTCAAGATCCATCGGGAACTGCAGAGATGATGGGATCTCCGTAAGTGATTGGAGCTTTGTTTCCAAAAGATCAACACTTTAACCGAGGATAACCGCCGCGTACACAGGAACACTGATAGTGGGGTCAATCCCGTTGCTTCGGGTTCGGTACACACGGCCCCCTTCAATGGATGGCGCTATGTGCCGTTCGGCCCACCACCCCCAGGTGCCGTGCCTCCTGTTCGCAAGCCTAGGCCATCATGGATGCCGCCTGTGAGGGGCATGTGTGGGTCATGCAAGAACGAGGATAAGTGTGCACGCGATGGGAAAGATGGCGCTGGGCTTTGCGAAAGGTGCCTTTACTGCCAGATGTATGGCTACAAATGTTGGGATCATACGACTGGGGTTCTTGATGACGACGAAGAAGTATGGTGTTGGTAAAGTATATCCATTTGGTAGTCGTCGGCTATGAAATTTACCTTTTTGACAATCTGATCTGGTGCGAATTAATTCCGCATAATGTTCTAGGATCTCCTAATGGGCAACAGGTTGTCTTTTATCGGAACTTATCCTAACTTATCACACAGAAAATGACCGAGAAAACCACATTGATTGAATTGTTGTGCTAACAACTACTTGACTACAACGAACACAGAGCAGACCGCTAAGATATGTTAATTATTGCAATAGAAAAATAAAAAATATCGTACGCTAGTTCCATTTCTCTACTTTGCCGGCCTCGTACTTGTTGCGATAGAAGGCAAGGGCCTCACGGAGTCCGGTCTTGCGCTGGCGGAACTGGTTGGGGATGCCTGTCGTCTGCATGTCGGCGGCATCGCTGACGGGAGTGGCATGTCAGTGTTACACTGATGGTGATGTGTGCACTGCGACTGCTCACGAGTTCGTGTAAAGACCAGGTTCACGACCCACAATTACAACATACCAACTCTGGGGATCGTTGGGAGAGGGAGGGTGTGCAGCCTCGACTTCGTCGGGGGTTTGGGGAACCCCCCGGACAACGGTGGGAGCTGGGTAGATTAAGTGAATACAACAGCCCACAAAGGTGGAATAAAAAACAATGTACCACTCGCGGCACTCATGGCAGCTACCTGCATCATGACAGCAGGGAAAGTATCTAAGACGCGGTAGATTAGTTGAAGACATCAAGATCAGGCGACAACAACTTACCCTGGATGTCGAGAGAGAGACGTGTCAGGTCCACACTGAGGCGAGCAAGAGCAGCCACTTTCGCGACCAGTGCATCCAACTCTTGTTGAGGGGTGGAGGCATTGGGCGCAGCGGAGTGAGTAGTAGACATTGCAGTTGTAAAAAAGGGGGAAAAACAGGGGGAAAAAGATAAGAGTGATGCTCAGCCTTTAAGTGAAGCTCCCGGGTTCGCTTGCCGGGTCAGGTGCCCCGTGGTTCCCAGCTTTGATGGAATAGATTGTGTTCGTTGTTCTAGATCTGGAAGTTGAAGTGCGGATGGGGATGATAAGTCTGCTCTTTGTTTTCGCGGACCGGAAGATCGATGGAGCGGCAGGCTATGGATACTGGCCTGAAATCCACCGGGCACGCGCCAAATGATGCGTGATATCAGGGCAGGTGCACATGGCGTGTGACGGAAACGCAACAGCCCGATTTATTGGCCCGATTCGGAATTTTGAGATTCAGATTTTTATGTCGGGGCAAAATTTGGGTTTGATGGCCATAAATATTGGCGATACGCTCACAATCGCACATGAAATTGGACAATTTCGGAGGGTTTCTGCAAAGATTCCAGCTCTGGATAGAGATCAACAGATTTTTGGCATACACTTACAGAGAAAATATCGCCCCCACTTGTTGACATCCACCTCACCTCCTAGAATTGCGCAGAGAACAATGGCACCTAGATTCTGGGCGAACCAAGACCAACTCAGCTATCTTCGGGCACACATCCCAAAGTACCTTGGGAGTAAATCGGGGGAAAGACCAGATCAACTTTTTCTCAAGCTGGACGCTGACTGGTTGGAGCGATGGCCCGAGGAGCTGACCTGTGGGGTGCCACGAGGGAGTCAGGGATCAGACTAACTGAGGAGCAGTCAACAATACTGGCGGCTGCGCTGGTAGTGCGTAAACAGGTCAGTGACGCGTCAATGGCAGAGGCTACGCGTCTTAATTTCCTGTGAGAGGCATTACTGGATGATATT
Source organism: Mycena sp. CBHHK59/15 (assembly GCA_029204085.1). Lineage (NCBI taxonomy): Eukaryota > Fungi > Basidiomycota > Agaricomycetes > Agaricales > Mycenaceae > Mycena > Mycena sp. CBHHK59/15. Next base: position 91,158 of record JARGXW010000476.1, on the reverse strand, counting down.
TACTTGCTTGACAGCAATTACGAACGTGGTTCCGTAACAACACGTCGAAGCAGCGCAAGTCTGGAGAGAAACCCCAGCAAAAGCCTCGACTCGGATGGCGACATTGATTTTTGGACACATCCCCGAAACGGCAGCGCAAATCCGCAACTCATCGAGATCTACCAGAAGGAGGAGCCATTTGCATCAGCCATCGCGTCCGCTTTGAAGGAGGCCCGGTCATGACGACTTCTCGCTGGTGGGAACGATGACTGGGTATCCTGGAATGGCGGAGAAGCCTGCGGAGGAAGTCAAGGCACTTCGTAAGACACAGATGGCGGCACGCATGAAGCTCCGGAGGCGGGTGGTTAAGGAACGGTGGGAGAGCGAGCCAGAAGCGGTGATAGAGAGGATAGAGGCGCGATTGGTGGAGATAATCGAGGAGAAGGAAAGAAAGAAAACTGTTGCAAGCAACGTTCCACCGACCCCAGCAGAAGTACAGGTGTAAGCAATTTTTCGCCAATTTGTTTGACGATTCAGCGAACTAAGTGAGCGGCGCAGGTCAATTGATCAGATCGAAGGTTTCCTCAAGATAGTCCACAACATGATCTTGGAGAAGACCGGCTGGAAGGGGTTTACGATGCTGGGTGGGCCCACGCCCAACATGGGCGGAGCCCTGGGGGTCAATGTGTATGTCTTTTGGCGCGTACAGTGGATGTTGTCCTATGTTGACTGATCACGGTGTTGGCGTCTTGCAGATACGCATGTGGTGTCACTCCGGCTGGCAACGACTTCAAGGACTCTCACCCGAAATGGGACGAAGAAGTGAGCCAGAGGTTCATCATGTTTTTGAAGAGATGTTTCAGTGAGTCTGAACATTCACTGGGATCCAATCTGCTAACCATTTGTACGTTAGCTCGAAGCGATCGTGATGCTATGGCCATGCCTGAAGACGATATTCCTGACTTGGATCTCGATAATCTGTTCTCTATGCCAGACTCAGATGACAAAGCGGCCCCTCCCCCACCAGCGCAGCCTGCCCGCAAGACCAAGAAGCGAAATCAGCCAGCAAAGCCACGGTGGGCTGACAAGCATGTGCTTGTTCCTGTCCCAGTTGCGGCACCAATTCCTAAAGAATGGGCACCTCCGCCTGCACCTGAGCATGCCCCACCTACGATCGAGCCCGTCCCCACCTTGGTCGAGACCCTCACGAGCCTGGATGAGACGCGAGATGCAGAGGATGTGTTCTGGAGTGACAAACTGATTTCTACGGTGGAGGTGGAGAATGCGGGCGTCCCGGGCACATCAGCGTGGGAGGGCTCCGAGCCCTTTGATCTCTCTGCGTATGGGTTAGGCGGCGGCTTTGGTGCGGGTGACGGTGATCTATCAGACTTGGGGAGTGGCGCGATCATGACCAGCAACGGAACACCGCTGACCCCGATTACAGCGAGCGGACTGGCTCAGTTCATGGCTGTGACGCAGCCGCGGACCGAGACGACGTGGATACCCCAGGAAGGCCAAGCCATGGATGCTGCGAGCAGGCTGCCTGGTATCCCGTTCAGTATGAATCGGATTGTCTGGGATGACGTGCCGTTCAGCGTTACTGACGGAGAGCTGACGCCGCCAGAGCTGTATCCTGTGTCCACGCCCACAGAGCCGTCTTCACTCCAGCGGGGAGATGACGCCAGCGGAGTGGTCAGCCGGCCCCCTCCACGAGCTTGCTTCAGTGGTGGTCCATACGGCATGAATCGTCGAGTCGAGGCTTCCGGTCCATCCACGACTCCATGGCTTCTAGGCCCAAGGCGGTGGGGGCAGTTTTCAAGATTCAATCAAGCCGCAGATTCGCCCGCCACGGCAGAAGACCCGACTACAGTGGGAATGATGCGTACGACTACTGCTTTGGGTGCTACTCTAGCTGATCGGACTTGTGCAGATACCAGTCCCACGACACGACCCTCACCGGCGACCGACACTCCTCCCAGTGCGACGAGCCCTGTGGCTGTGGAGACGACACCTTGGACCGTCGCAAACACGTCGCCTTTTCCGCCGCGCATTGCCCGCACAGCCTCCTTCACAGCCACGCCTCTGGATGACGATAGTCCAGATGACGGCAGCTGTGCTGAGACAGCAGCAACGCCGCAATTTCCGTTTTCTCGGCCTATGGCAAACACACCAAAACCAGTGAAGCCAACTGGGGGGCTGACTGGGAGCAGTGGGGCGAGAGGGAGCAGGAGCAGGGGGGGCGAAGCGGGAAGACCCAGAGGGCGCCCAAAGAAGGATGCCACGGCGACGGACACCGGGAGTGATGGTGAGGAGGATCGACCCCTGGCCGAGGCGACAAACCGTGTGGGGGCAGGGAAGGCGCCACTCGCATTTGTTCAGACCTACACGGATGACGGCGAGGTGGTCCCTTTGCCACTGAATACGCTGGCGCACGAGGTCGCGGGAGGCCTGTCCGCCGCGAGGAAGAGGGGGATCAGAGCACTCGAGAAGGCCAGGGACGAGGAGGCGGCCCGGGAAGCCGCAGCGGCAAAAGCTCTGGTGCCAGACCTGCGGAACCTGGCTGGCCCCTCGGACCTTGTTGTCGTGATGCGCCCGAAACGAAATGTGCGGCCCCCAGTGAACGCCAACAACAATCGGGAGATCATACCACAGGTGAAGCGTCGACGGATCAACATGACAGCGGACAAGCACGCCCAGCAAGCCGACACAGTGCTGCTGAAGGCGCTGGACAAGAAGCGCAAAGCGCCCGCAGGTGGAGGACGTGCTGCAAAGAAGTGAGTGCGACATGGTATGAATGACAAAATACTGATGAGATGGAGGGCGAAAAAATGACGGGAAGGAACTGGGTGGGTGGACAGCGGGAGGCGCTTGTTTGGACGACAATTCCTGTACCATCTATGTATACTGTCGCCTCACTGCGTTCCATGGTGACGTATCCACGGCAAATTCGGATACACCGAACCGGGTGTATGTCTGTTTACATCGCGTAGACGGGCCTAGACGGGCCTGGCTGTAGACAGATGTGCGCCGTGAGTGACAATCGCCTCGGCAGAGCCTCGGCATGTCTAGATCAACCTGTCTAGGTAAATAGCCGCACATAGATGACATCTCGCAGATCACTTGCTGAATGCAGTACATACCGGATTAGGATGCGGATGGTTCGATACCAGTCAGTTGCCGTTTTTTCTTCTTCATTTTTTTTCGAGGTAATCTTTTTGTCTTGTTTTCCCCCCCACAGTATTCCAACCGACTAGAATATTGATTTCAAAATTCTATCTCACATATAGCTACATTTACATGTATTCAGAGATGCTCCAAGATGCGTGAAGTCATTCACATGTGGTTGGAGTACTATAGTATGTGTAATTAGGGCAGTGACGCCAGCGCACACGTAGGTGAGAATGCACCATGAAGGTGGTGTATTTAGGCCTGCGCGCTGGGAAGCTGCCGCAGGCAGGAAGGCGGGGGGCGGCAAACGGCGCATTCGGGTGGGTCGGCCTGGGGAGAGCGCAGAGGCCAGCACATACAAGGATAACGAAGTTGAGAATGCAGAATGAAGATGGTGCATTCATGCCTGCATGCTGCGAAGCCGCCGCTGGCGGGGAGGCGGGGGGCGGGGGCGGGGGGGCGGCAAGCCGCGCATTCGGTCGGCGTTGCCTGGGGAGAGCGCAGAGGCCAGCACAGGACAACGGGGGTGTGATTGCCATGAGGGTGGTATGTTCGCAGCTGGCCGCCGCCAAGCCGGGGCGGGTGGGGGAGGTAGGTAGGCAAGCGGGGCGCTGCATTCGGGCGTGGGAACAAGCAGGAGGGGATCATAACATTGACAAACATTTTGCGCCTGCCAAACTAGACCTGATTGCTTCGAGAATACCGAAGGGGTGGGGGCGTCCGAAGGCCTGGAATTCATGTTAAGGACCTTCAAAAACTACTCTAATATGACCAGCTAAGCAGGGACCCCAAGAATGAAGCCAGGAGGAATGCCCAAAGCGGTTAAGTAGCAGAAGCCACCGCCACCCGACGATGACGCAATCAGCGAACATGACTGCGCCATCAAACACCGGGAGTGCCATCAAACGGGGCGGCTGCGGCATCAAACGCGTGGCGGAGGGCCCGGCACGTGCTACCCTGGAAGGGCAGTCTTCTCAGACGATGCATCCCGGCCGCCTCTAATTAGAAGGATCGATGAATCGCGACCCCTCTCTGATCAGAGGGCCACGATACATCAAAACCCCAGATACGCCTGGCGGGACGAGGGCGGGAAGTTGGCGGGTGGCGAGGCGGAGATGGCCGCGCGCCATCACTCACGTGAATAATTACCATATTGGGAAATATCGCTTGGATCGCAACCAAATCAACACTCCTCAGTGAGTACCTCATTTATGGGCCTTGTGTGCATTTCATGAACGATATTCAGATTGCATCTGGGTCTGAACACTTTATATATAATTGATAGCACAGTGGTGAGTTTGGACAACCATTTGAACCGTTTACAAACCATTTGCTTACTGTTTGCGAGCCCCCGCAAACTAAATGGAAATAAAAACGGTTTTTACCGTTTGAAAATGTTTATAAACGGAAATGGTTGGAGCCTTACTTCCGAGTCTCTCTTATCTTTGTGTTAACACCATTACCAGCTCCCGCAGGCGGCCCGGAAGCTCCGGGGCATCAGGCAGAGTCAACGACACAGATTCCTGTTTGTTCTGCAGCACAGCCTGTAGATCCTCCAACTGTCCGGTCTTGTTAAATCGGTTATCGAAGGACGTTCCCAAATATTGTCTAAGTGCTGGAAGAGTGTGCCTCTTGAGAGTTAGAGCAACTGCTGCCTGGTATCTCTCCAGTGCAGTGTCAATATCCTCTAGCTTTCCTTTTAATGAGATTCGACTCCATCATCGTTACTTCCAAATCCGGATATATTTCACAGCTTGTTTATTTTCCTCGCTGTAGCATAAACAAACCTCAGTCGTTCTCTCTTTCACGACTGAGTTCTCTCTTTAGGTTATGGGCCCCGCCATATAGGTGTATTTTCCCCATCCACTGCTGAGCACTGGAGCCAGACAATATCCAAACCTATCCTACCCCAGCCTCGACTCCCGCATCCCCATCTTCGTCTCACACCTCGCGTGCCTCGACGCCGGTGCAATCAGCTTCTTCTGTCGTCACTATGAGTTCCACGTCATGGGAACTTTCGACCTCCGCGGCTCACTGGTTCCCACGCCAAGAGGTGGACCGTCTTAAAGATGAAAAGAATTACCTCCCTTGGTCTATCCGCATGCTCACTGTGTTCGATAATTGCGAATTGTGGGGCATTGTGGATGGGACCGAAGCTGAGCCCAGCACAGCAGCAGACAAACCCCTCTGGAAGAAGAAGGACCGAGCAGCACTTAATGTCCTCATGAGCTGCATCACTCCGAACCTCGTTGTGAAGATCTCCTCCGCTAAATCCTCGAAAGCGGCTTGGGACGCGCTGGCGACCGAATTTGGGCAGTCCGGTGCCGGTTCCGTCATGCTATGGTTCCGCCGCCTCATCAAGCCCTTCACATCAGACGACAACCTTCCCGCGCACATCACGGATTTCCAGGAAGCCGTACAGCAGCTCCAGCTTTCCTCCTTCGAGATTCCGGATCACATCACCGCCGCCATCCTCCTTTGCACGCTTCCTTCCGATCCCCGCGATCCAGAGTCCTGGTATCAGCATATCCAAGGGATTAAGATCGAGAAGGACAAGACCACGCTGGTCGGCGTTGCGCAGGGGATCCTTGACGCCAAACGGCGTACACCCGGCTCGGATGCACCACCCAGCAAAGCAGCGCTTGCCACTGCCCTCGCCACGCTAGAGCGTTCTGCTCGCGAGAAGGGCAAGCTTTTCTGTGCAAACTGCAAGCGTGATACGCACGCTACCGCAACTTGCTGGGCGAAAGGTGGAGCGAAAGAGGGCCAGGGACCGAGACAGCTAAAGAAAAGGGGCAAGGCTAAAAAGGGCAAAGAAAAAGCTCACAATATAGATGGTGGGGACAGAGATGAAAGTGTCGACTCTTCTTTTGTTGGTTTTGAGCAATCCTACGTTGCCCCCGAGGCAACGCGTTTCCTTTATTCATTGCGTGACGTCAGCTCGACCTCAAATTCGACATCTCCTCTAAATGATTCCCTTTTGGTCGACGACCACGCGTATAGTGCACGTACGCCTGGCGCGCCTCCCATCATCATTGATTCTGGCACCTCCGCAACCATCCACTCCGACCGATCCCAGTTCATCGCTTCGTCGATCAAGCCTGCCTCCGCTGACGTCCGGGGATTTGGCAACGGCAAAGTAAAGATCGAGGCGCGAGGCACCCTTCGTTTACCGGCCCAGCTCCCCAACGGCAAAATCGCTGTGCTCGAGTTCAGAGACTCCGCTTATGTCTCGAATTCCTCGCCAACGCTAATCTCAGTATCGCGTATGGACGAGCGCAAGCACTATACCTTATTTGGGCATGGCCGATGCGTCATTTTCCACCGCGATGACCAGGGCTCCTTTCTTCAGAATATTATTTCCAAGGAAGATGTAGCATTTACTGGCACGAAGCGTGGAGACCGCCTCTATCACCTCGACACACTTCCACGGTCGGAAACTTCATTTTCCACCATTACCTCCCAACTTTCTCCGCTTGAGCTCGTCCACTATCGTCTTGGACATCTCAATTATAAGGCCATTCGTGCCCTCGCTCGCAGGAAATTGGTAGACAGTATCCGGATCTTCAAGGCAGATCTCGATGCAGACCCTCCCGTGTGTGATTCATGCATGCGCGGAAAACTGACTCGAGCGTCTTTTCCACTATCGAAGACGCCGAAGTCTGACAGATTACTCGGTCGCGTCCACTCTGATCTTTGGGGTCCTGCTCCCGTTCGGTCGAAGGGCGGCGCTTGTTATGTCTTCGCTCTCACCGACGAAAGTGCCCGTTTTAAATGGGTATTTTTCCTGAAGCGCAAAAGTGAGGTCTACACCACTTTTAAATTGTGGCTGGCACTGGTAGAGAATCTACTCGGGGTTAAATTGGGAATACTTCGGACGGACAACGGCGGCGAATACATCCTTCTAGCTCTCGAGGCATTCTTGAAGGAGCGCGGAATTCTTCATGAAACCACGTCTCCCCGCACTCCCGAGCAGAACGGACTCGCAGAGGTCGGATTCCGCACCATCTTCGACCGTGTCCATACCGTCCTCATTGACTCCCATCTCCCTTTCTCCTTCTGGGCCGAGGCCGTTCACTATATGGTCTACACGCTCAACTGTAATCCCACTGCCGCGCTAAAAGGAGTCACCCCCTTGGAGCTTGTCGAGAAGCGCAAACCCGACTTCAAATTCCTTCATCGTTTCGGTTGCAAGGCCTACTTGTACAATCCGGACCCGAAGAGACACAAATTCGATGATCGGGGGGAGCCCGTAATCTTCTTGGGCTATTCCGACACTAAAAAGGCTTACAAGGTGTACCGCCCTGGCAAGAAGGAGATTTATACCTCCATTCATGTCGGATTTGACGACCATTCGGTTGGATACGGTCTGGCTGAGGGGGAGAGTTTACCTGCCGAGTCTTTCAAAATTTTCCCGTCCTCTGTCGAAGCCGATATTGACGATGACTCGCCTTCTTCCAGCCTCCCGTCACAACCTCCCATCGTCCCTTCTCCTTCTCTTCCCGAGAAACCTCGCATCTCCCGTCCGCGTAAGGATTGGGGTCCACCAACTCGCTCTTCGGCCCGCCAAGCTGAGCAGGCTGCAAAAGCTAGAGCACAGGATCCCGAGCCGGCCGCTTCTGGGGGAGCACCTGCCGCTCCGGATGATCCAGGACTTGATCCTGACGATGGCGTTCCAGAACCTGGTGACGAGTTAGCCGCTCTTATTCACGGTGATACTCCTCTCACGTACTGGGAGGCCATTACATGCCCGGATGCCCCCGAGTGGATCGCCGCCATGGACGAAGAAATCGACTCCATCCTCCATCTCGACACCTACACTATCGCCGACCTTCCTCCCGGCTGTAAGCCTATCGGCACCAAGTGGGTTTACACCATTAAGCGCGATAATAACGGCATTATTGTCCGCTACAAAGCACGCTTGGTCGCCCAAGGCTATACACAGATACATGGTGTCGACTACGGGGATACCTTTGCACCTGTTGCGAAGATTGAGTCCATCCGTCTCCTCTGCTCCATGGCCGCCCACTACGACCTCGAAATCCACGTCGTGGACGTCGATACCGCGTTCCTGAATAGCGAAATTCCCGCTGGCCAGGAGGTCTACGCGAAGCAGCCGCTTGGGTACATCACGGCTGGACAGGAGAAGAAGGTCTGGGTGTTAAAGAAGGCGCTTTACGGACTGAAACAATCGGCGTACCTTTGGTATGAGAAGCTCCGCTCCATCCTTGTCGACATTGGTTTCCGTCCGCTCGTCTCCGACCCCTGCGTCTTCGTCCATCGTATCCCGGGTTCCCTCTCCATGATCTCGACACATGTCGACGATCTCGGCCTCTTCTGCAGCTCCATTGCGGAAGTAAAGCTCTTGAAGTCGCAGATCCGCGAGCACGTCCCTATCAAGGATCTGGGGGAGGTATCAACGCTTCTGGGCATCGAAATCACCCGCGACCGGAAGGCACGCACCATTTCCCTTTCGCATCGCCGGTACATCATCGATCTAGCACGTCGTTACAGCCTTGAGGCTTCAAATCCGGTCTACACGCCCATGGAGAAGAGCCGTGATCGCCCGCTGTCGAAGGCCGACTGCCCTGTCACCGATGAGCAGAAGGCATACATGGCAGACAAGCCTTACCAGTCTGCCGTTGGCGCCATCCTCCACGCCGCGATCATGACGCGTCCCGATATTTCGCACTCCGTGGGTCAAGTAGCTCAATTTTCGAGCAATCCAGGGAAGGCGCATTGGACGGCTGTGAAGCGGATCATTCAGTACCTCTACACGACACGGGACCTCGTCCTCACGCTTGGTGGAGAGTCTGACGACCCGGATCTCTTCGCATTCTGCGACGCGGACCATGGGAATGCGGTGGATCACGGAAACTCGATCTCCGGGCATGCCGTGTTCTTCGTGGCTGGCGCTCTCGCTTGGGCATCCAAGAAGCAGACGGCGACGGCATTGTCCACTGGTGAGGCTGAGTACTACTCCGCCAGCTATGTTGGTCGCGTCATTATGTGGCTGCGACAAGTGCTTCACGAGCTTGAGCACACGTGCAATGGCCCGACTCCCCTGTACATCGACAACACCTCAGCCATCACAATGATTGGTACACCAAACCAGATCTCAAACCGTACCAAACATATCAAGATTCAGTTTCACTGGATTCGAGGTGCTGTCCGGGACCAGGCCATCGCGACACCGCACGTTCCTTCTGCCGATAATGTCGCAGTTCTCTCTTTACCTTTCACTAGATATCTTTGCCTAAAAGCTATTGCTGCACCTTGCAGATGTCGAGGAAGGTCCGAATGCCCTGGAGGCATCAATGACACAGCTGTTTCGTTGAGCTTCAGTGCAGCTTCGAGATCCTTCATTTTTCCTGATCTGTTGAACCGGACAGTGAGCAAATCTGCCCAAGACTCCAGTTTCTTGGCAAGCGATGGGTTTCCCTTGGAATTCGTCTTTATCACTTTCGTGAGCTCTTCTTTGGTAGGCCAGTTCTGAGAACGGTGTTGGGTAGTTGCTTGAGAGTACAAGTCACGCACGCACTGGATCCGCGAACAAATCTGTCAACTGTTCACGGTGTTCACACTGAACGCTGTTGTCCGATATGGATGGCTTTTGTCTTCTTAGTAAGGTTGGGGATGAAATTATATGTTCGCTCACAGATGGTTTCAAGGGAGGAACTAGCCCAGATTCATATTAGGGGAAGTCAAAGCTAGCGATTCGGGGCCGATTCACGGTCAATTATGTAGTTGATTCAGCTTCGATTCATTTTCCAGAATCATCGTAGAATCGAACGATTCTATGTTGATTCTTGCATCGATTCTCATTTCGATTCTGGGATGATCGATTACATCAAATAATAGGGGAAGTCAAAGCTAGAATCGGAGGCCGATTCTGGGAAGATTCTGATGTCGATTCCCCGATCGATTCTCCGACCGAGAATCGATGATTTTGCAGAATCACCCGGAATCGTTGTTTCGCCTCCGGAGGCGAAACAACGATTCTGGCGATTCTCGAGCCCAGGACTCGATGAGAATCGAGCCCCTGTAAGCATGCCGGTCCGGCGCCACTCAAAGTATATTTACAAAATCAATCAAATTATATATTTTCCCCCCGCTACCCTTGTACATCGCGCTCACTGCTCGACAACTACTATGGCCAAAACCCCTGCTGTAAAAGCCTCTGCTCTGTGCAAAAAGAAGCCCTCTACACGAATTAAAACCCCAACTGCAAAAGCTCCCAAGAAACCGAAGAAAAAAAGTGATGAGGACGTCGCGCACCCGACGCTGGCGCGAGGTGAGCCGTGGCATGGTGTCGTGGTATAAGATAGCAAGCTTGGGACCCAGAAAAAATATATTCAATTTTAATTATCAGTTGTCTATCTACAAACTGAATCCTCCGAGAATCGAGCTCAGGATCGAACTCAGAACCGGGGGGGTCAAAGTTGATGTGGATTCTCGGTCGATTCTGCCGCCAGAATCGGACAAGAATCAACATCAGAATCGGCCAGAATCGGCCGTCGATTCTAGCTTTGACTTCCCCTAATGTTCATCAGAATCAGAATCGACGATTCTGTCGCTGTTCCAACTCCAGAGTCGGAACATCGATTCTGGTTGATTCTTGGCACCTGAATCGAGTGCCAGAATCGATCTGTGAATTGGCCCCGAATCGCTAGCTTTGACTTCCCCTATTATACAAAATTGGACGGCCTCAGGCCTCATGACCTGTAGATCTCGCTCGCAAGTACACGAGGGCTTCTTCGGACTTCTGATTCACATACGGGTGCGGGATGGGCGCTAGAACGAAGTGCCGAGTTTCTCACTTGGGGTGCTATTCCTTTGCCCCTCAAGTTCCGCCCCAGCCGCGGGCGGGAGAAAGGACAGATTGAAACAAGTAAAAACATTGGTGCTCATTATCCGGAACTCCAGTCGTATCTTACACAGGGGGCATACCCCGTGGCATATGAATCCATATGCCACGGTGGCTTATGCGCGGCTTATGCGCGGCTTATGCGCGGCTGTTGGTGGGCTTATGAAACTAACTTAGGGAGGGTTCGAATCCCGATCTGGGCAATCTTTTTAAAATACATTTAAATAGTATATTTATCAGTCCATGTCAACAATGTCCACAGCAATTTTGCTGGCACAATCAGTCAATTACTAAAGCATTATACTGTGTACATTTTATTAGAGCTGTTTGTAGTGTGTGACATGGGTACGGGTAAACCCGCGGTGTTACGGGTGCGGGTGGTACGGGTCCCGATCCGGCAGGTACCGCGCATACCGCCACCCAGAGCGGTTTTACCCGCGGCAACCGCACGTGACCTTGCCACGTCGCTCATCACCAGGACCCATGATTATGGCTTTGGAGGTTAGATCCCAAAATTAGCCACGTTGAAAATTTTGTCCGGACTTTTGGCCACCCAGGGTTCAAAAATTTTGTCCGGATACTGTATCTAAGCTGCTCTCGGCCAAAATTTTGTCCGGACTTCGGATCTGACTTCAAATTTGACAAAAAAAGGGCCAGAAGTCTTTAAAAATCACAAAAAAAACTCTATCTGCATTAAATAAATTGGTATTTACCTTGCCTTTAAATTTTTTGGGCTCTGGCTCAGCTGGTGGCAAGCCCTGTCTCAGCCATAAGCACCCCCAGGTCTTTTAAAAGGACATGTTACATATAAAGGGTCATTGTTTCACAGACAATGTATCTTTTGACATCCAAAATAGTAGGACAAAGTGTGGCTCATGGCGCCTCATGGTGTCTCGAATCAGTGCAGAGGCCAGTGCCACCCTGATTGGCCATTGTCTGGACTTTGATCTGACCTTCCAGAAATAAATCCCCTTGTCCGGACTTAAGATCCAAGCTGTCACCACTGTCACCTTGATTTGTCCGGACAAAGATCTGAGTTATGCAGGCCAAATCTGAAAATTTGTCCGGACTTTGGATTCAACCTCCAAAACCATAATCATGGGTCCTTCATCACCGTACACACCCTAACAATGTGGCTTGCCGCAGTTCAGCGCTCATGATGGGCCATCTCCCCGACGTGCACGCCCACCCATGCCCCATCTCGCCCCATCTGCGCAGCACCATGCTCACGGCTCACGCCCACGCCCATGCCCGTCTGTGCAGTGCCACGCCCACGCCTCACACCCGATGCCCCTGCCACGTCTCCCCCCGTCTGCGCAGTGCCACGCCCACCCGACACCCATGCCCAGCACCCATGCCCGTCTGCACAGCACCCATGCCCCGTCTGCGCAGTGCCCACTCCCCATCTGCGCAGCGCCCACTCCCCGTCTGCGCAGCGCCCCGCCCACGCCCGATGCCCACGCCCGTCTGTGCAGCGCCCACTCCCCGTCTGCATAGCGCCCTGCCACGCCCCAACGACTCGCCTGCGCAGCGACATGCCCAGGCCCAGGCCCCGATGTCCCGTAGACACCTCACCCACGCCTCACGTCCTGAAGCGCACGCCCACCCACGCCCCGTCTCGTCCCGTCTTTGTGATCAAGCGCTGTGCGAGGCTCAAACTGCAGACCAAGAACGCTCCCTAGCCGCGACATCTGTCGCCCACGCCCTGACACCCCGCCTGCGCAGCGCCCTGCTAACAACTTATGTCCCAACATCCACACCCACCCAGATGCCCCGCAGCCACGCACGCATGCACAGACGAAATACACACTCGTAGTATCACATTATGGTACTTGTGTTGTGCTTATAATATATTAATAACAATCTATGAATTATGAGAATTACTGGTTCACCCACTTGAAAGACCTGAGGTTGCAAAGCCATGATTTTTCCTTCTAATACTGCGGTATAAAGCCATGGTTACAATACCCTAGGGGTTTTCCGGATACCGCAGCAAAAAAACAATCTGCCAAACCTGTACCCGTTTGCATTTGGGCACAGTATTGCCGGGTGCGGGTACGGTCCGGGCCGGAGTCACCCGCGGTGTCACCCGTGTCACACACTATTCACATATGGTGTTCTTTCACTCATAAATATGCCCTGCACCTGTTCAAACTTGTGAGGTGCCATTCAAATATATGATGTGTCTTACAGTCAAGATTTCGTGCTAGGTGTGGGAGACATATATGCTATTGAATTAATTTACAAAACGAACAGCATACATATATGCCATTGATTTATTTTACAAAATGAACAGCATAGATAACTCCTGAACCCAACTTTGAGCCTGAGAGGGACTCATGGAATCTCTGACTTTGGAACTATCAGGAGACTCCAAATTTAGTGAAATAGTTACCACGTGAATATTTGATTAAAATATATACCAGGGCAGAACCAGAGCTACAAACAGCTCTATTAAAACATACACAGTATAATACTTTAGTAGTTGACTGATTGTGCCAGCAAAATTGCTGACATTGTTGACATGGACTGATAAATATACTATTTAAATGTATTTTAAAAAGATTGCCCAAGCGGGGATTCGAACCCTCCCTAGGTTGGTTTCATAAGCCCACCAACAGCCGCGCATATGCCGCGCATAAGCCACCGTGGCATATGGATTCATATGCCACGGGGTATGCCCCCTGTGTTATCTTATCCTATCGGGGGGGGGGGGGGGGGGGGGGAGGGGGGGGAGGGGGGGGATCCTTGCTATCAAAGGCTCAACCTTGGCCCAACCTGCTACTCACCTTTTCTCTTCATGATGGATCTTGCCACCCAACTTTTTTCAGCTTTTTTCTCGCACATTCGTATCTCGCCTCCAAGATCTATCTGTGAACCCACGTCAAGTTGGTAAGTCTCCATTTAGTTTTAGTTTACGAATCTCCGTAAACTAAACGGAAACGGTTCATAAACAGTTTATGAACGATTATAAACGGGCATTTTGGCGGGGAATTTTTATTTATTTATTCATGGTAAGGCGGGGCCTTTAGGGTAGCGGACCGAGGATTTAAGTGTCCGAGGGTATCCAAGGCGTTCCTTATTTAATTTCTAGGCGATAGAGTGTGGTAGGGGCGGGGTTGTGGTCGTTGTCACAGTTGTGCGTCGTCGCGCTGGCAAAAGCCGTCATCAATCACGTGCGGAATTGCCAAATTCGGATCCATCTCGCCAAACGATATCATTGTTTTAATATTGATTCGGGTTCAAATTTCTTGATATACCTACATAAAACCATCAGAGCAGCCGTAGAGGAGAAGCTATTTTTCGAAACCATTTATAAGGTTTATGAACCGTTTTTCAGAACGAGGAACGAGCGAGGGAGTCTGTCAAGAGAGACTAGAACCGTTTGTTTACTGTTTCCCAGGTGATCGAAGACGGAAGCGTGCTCAATATATCTAAAGCGGCAGCCATATGTATACTGAATGGAAATAGACTCCAGTACCATGACCAGGCCCTCTCTGTGCGCCCGCTGTTTTCTCCTAACGACAGATTCGTCGCGGACAGCTGGGTATAATCATCCCACCCCGAAACCGCCGTACAGTCCGTACTGCTTGTCCCTTGACGCTGAGGGCGACGTGTTTCGACCAGACGACAGCGGCGAGGATCATATACAGGGACTGGGGATGAGGGTAGCAGAGGCGGGGAAACGGGGCAGTGGAACCGTAGATGCCGTGGAGTGTCAGCAGCGCCGACGGAGTAATTGCTGGGCACGAGCTCCGAGCCGATCTACGGAGGCTGGGCGCGGGAGGTGTGGAGGACGTCGGAGCGTAAGGATAAGGGTGCATCGGCGTCGTCGGTACCGTAGATCGTCGCGTATCGGTGTGCCTGGGTGTCAGTCAACAGTTTCTAAGACGACACGCTAAAGACGCCGGGAAGACGTAGGGGAAGATGCGTAAAGGGAAGCCCTCGTAGATCGGGTCATCTAGAGAGACTGACATCCATGAAGCGATACCAAGACCGATGTGCTTTCCGCACCCCTTCCGACGATAACCGTCGACGACACGCTTGTCCGGGGGCCACAACAGGCCAGGCATGGCGTGAAGAGCCCGTCGAAGATTGTCCAGCGCGAAGGGGAAGGGAGTGTCCGGCTGTCCGTAGAGTTCGTCGTTTGGGGATGTGGCTGTGCACCGGCATGGGACAGCGAGCTTGAGGATACGTGTGCGCGTGGACGAAGACGGGGCCGTCGTCGCTGTCGTATGCAGCCACGGCAAGGCGGAGGCGGGAGCGGCCAGGATGAGGACAGGCTGAGGGAGGAGATCACTGTAACGCGGAAGTCGCTGACGTGCGAGCGATGGGAAGTCGAAGACTGCAAGTCGCGCACCACCGGATATTCCAGTTTCCCGACATGCACATCCTCCGCAAGTGCGCGCCTCGCCATCGCGGGCAAGTCCTCTGCTCTCCGCGTCCTCATGCGCGGTGAACTCTCCCCTGCGCCGAGTTTGGCGCGGCCGGCGGCCGCGACAGCAGGCGTCGAGGGGAGTCGATGGGTACCTGTCCCCGGTCATCCGCGACCCTCTTCAACACTCGGTGCTTGTCATCCCGCGCTAAGCATTACGACCGCCCACGATGGAGTGGGTCTCTCCGAGCGGCTGTGATATGACAGTACGCGGCGATCAGAGGTCGCGGAGGCTTTCCGACAATGCTGATGCATAGTGGCGGAATTAGCCTACTACACGTGTATCTATGCCTACCCACAACGAGCGCGCAGGAGGCGCTGTGCCACGACGAAGACCGCCCTGGACCGCGGGACTCGCTAAGAAGACGGGGAAGCGTATGATTGTTGTCTCCCGATGAAGAGCGCTCGGGGGATGCGTCGCCCCATCCTGCATGTCGACTTCTTGAGCTTCTGCGGCAAGGGTGCGGGAGCATGATAACACGAGCGCGTGCTCCGCACTCGTGGAAGACGCCGGGGGTGGAGTGGAGTCGGAATCGGTGGACGGGGATGGAGATTGCTGAGGGATGAGCAGCCGGGAGTGGGCACTGAGGCGGTGGTGTCGCAAGACGGGTGCGAGAGGCTGCGCGGTGCAATGCCGAGGCCCGGAGTGCCTGCGCGTCGGTGGGGAGTCATCGTGAAGCTCACAATAGGCTGCGAGCATGTAAGGTGGACCAAGAGAGGGCGAAGCCGCGTCGAGTCGAAGGAGCTGTAAGATAAGATTGGACATCAGCTTATTGGGTACGAAACTTGCCACATACTTCGGAGGGTACATCTCCCGCGCTCATCAGGGTAGCAGCAGGAAAGCAAGCTGTCCGAGCCCCGCATATACACGGTTAGGCAAGTTATGTCATTGAATGTATTACATACCACTATGGAACGAGGGGCGTGATGTCGAGCGCAGAATTGAGGCTCTTGGGTCGCGCACCACAGCGTCGAGGCGTCAAAGCTGACGAGGCCCACTGCGGTGTGCGGGTCTTGGCAGTGCAGTGCGGGAAATGGTCACCGCGCAGCTGCGACGAGATAGGAGCAGAGGGAGGAGGTAATTCTGAGAGGAACAATGGAGGTAGTAAGCAGGACGTCTCGGGCGATGAACGGTCATGCGGCGTTACCGCATTGGGCTGTCACGTGCAACCGGCCCGATCCCCGAAGCCGACGAGTACGGCGAGTCGTACTTCCACAGCGTAAGCACCCACCCTTCACTAACTAGAGAGCAACTCGCGCCAACGCCGGCGATGTAAGGGAGGACAAGGAGAAATGTATGGGAGAGAACGAGCAGGGCGGACAGCTGCAATCAGCGACAGAGCAATGAAAGACGGAAGTGAGAAACAGGGAGCGCAAGACAGAGAATGCGCACCCACCGGATGTACGGCAGCAAAACGGCTGTAGTGTCGTGCCGCTTCTCTGAACCCGAGCGTGGATCTGTGCCGGCGATAGTGGTCACGGTGGTGGTACGAGAGAGATGAAGTTGCAAACTCCGCCAGCCTCCGTACGAGTCATCTTCCCAACATCTTCCCGACAGTCCCGTCAGTCAGAACGAAGTGATTCGAAACTCAGTGAAACGTACTATGTCATCCACTCACAGTTACCGTTACTGTACTGCAGCTTTAGGGGGGAGAAAGTTCGGATTGGCGCTACAGCACAAGGCCCAAATGGTTCTCACAGGATTTGGACAATTTCAAGACCCCCGTGCTTTTTTTTTCGATACCGCGCGATACCGGCAAAGACGGGGGGTTTTCATTGGGTTTACCCGGCGGCCACGCAAAATTGATGATGGAGCGAATTCCGAGCAAGACTCAAGCACCGAACAACGGAACAGCATGAAAATAAATCAACCAGTCAAGACGGAGCCGACAAAACCAGCGAAAAAAGTTAACACGGTCTGTTTGATGCTTTAAGAACGAGGTGTTTGGGTGATACCTTCCTCATCCGAGTCCCTCAGCCTTCCTTCTTCCTTCGCTAACTTGGACACATCAACCTCTGACCCGCTCTCCTGCTCTTCGCCTCAGGTGTAAGCTGACTTCCGCGATGTCGAAGACAACTGGAAGGTACATACCTAGTCAGTCATCCTTCGCCCATTCCCTCTTCACTGGCATGATGCACTTTTACATATGATAGGATGAGTCCGATTCTACATGATGGACACGCCGACATCGTCTGACTCATCTCCCCATTCCTCCGTCGTCTATCAGTTCACCTGCTAACTCACTGGCAGTGCCTTCAACGAATACGGAGTACGAGAGCCGACGTACCAGAGTAGCGCGCATACAACCCTCGGGCTGAACAAGGTGAAACACCCGAGATATCTGAGGAGGAGCTCGTGTGATGAAGGGAGGAGAGGACGAACGACGTACGGCGGGGAATGCCAAAAGTAGCGCGGATCGCTTTGGTTTGAATTTACAAAGCAAACAGAAGTAAGGCTGGAGTGGAACGGCGTGAGCTCACAGCAGAAGTACACGAGGGCAACCGTACCCACGCAGCTGGAACGAGTTACTGTGAGCGATGGTGTATATATGCAGGAATGTATCATCTGTCCTGCCGGTCGTGCATTCAGCCAAGTGGGCATGAAAAGGAGATCAATCACCTGCCGACTAAGAAGCTTGCGTTACGGTCGCTAGGTCACGCAGCTACAGCGGACAGGAGCGTGCAAGCTTGAGGCACTATTGTCAGGTTGATGTGAGTGCTACCAGCAAAATGTAGTAAATCAGCAAGAAGAAGAATGGCATCGAATATGGTCCCTCGTGAACAAGAGATGTGTCAAATGGCGGAGGAAGTCATTGGTGTCTGGCAACGTTGGGTGAAACCCTCTTGCAGCGATTCTATTAGTATCGAGAGAAATTGAAGAAATCAAAGACCCACTGGGTTATTATCTGCGACTGGGTACCTGGCCACACTAGGTAGCTGGCCACTTGCATAATAGAAGCTTGCATGTTGTAGAATTTCGTGTTTTGGTCTTATAGGGTAGAGTACAACCTATGAGGATGCTGGACGTCAAATTTGGAGGCAAGTTAAGCGGCTGATCAACGGCTGTGCTCGGCTTTGATCGGCGTGGGGGCGTGTGAAGACCATTTTCTTATCTCCGAACAGCCGCCATGCTCGTTTTTTCTTCACTTCTCCACCAATTCCGCACCGATTCATAAGTTTTGGGGCTCGTCCGCATTCCTTAGTTCAGAAGAATGGCTTCCACCTATCTTATACACGAAAATGTCTCCTCCTCCCCTCCTGGATCCTCCGAAAACTTCACCACCCGATCTCTGGTGGCGCAATCTGGCCACCGCCATGACGAACCCCTTGCGTATGCAATGGACATGAAACTTGATACACACCTTCAAAATCAGTTAAACTGTATTGTCCGACCTTCACTAGACTTTTAACCTGGTTACTTCCCAGTCACGAAGGGCACTACTCAAATTCACCCAATTTCGTGGGCGCGGAAAGATGGATTTTGTTAGAGGGGTTCTCGGTATGTAGAGCACATAATATGTGATGAGATATGTCTTAATACATCATATGTATCTGTCTAGGCTTTGGTTTGGGCCATAACTGTACTCTGAGCTGTGTAGGGTGCACCATTTAGTCTACACACCAATTTCACCCATCCTCCTTGACCGGAAAGGAAATTCCTTAGGGTCCTCATATGCCTCAGGTGTTCATTTTAGTGTGTCTAATAATTCAACTGAATCCATTGGATAATTTGGGATGCACTGGGGTGATCAGAACGAGTGCGAACGAACAATATAGCGGGGTGGCCAGCTACCCCGTTTATGCCCTTTTGGGATGTCGTGGGAAAGGAAATTCGGTAGGGCCATGAAATGTTCATCTAAATTCGTACAAAATAACTGGGCTCCCTTCTAGGATGCATACCTTCATTTCAGGACCCATAAACCCATATCTACCCTACTCTGTATGCTGGCCCGAGGCTAGAAATGCTAAGGTGGCCAGGTACCCTGTCTCTGATAATAATGTGCCTAGTTTATTCTCAAAGTGGGAGGCAGAACTCAAAGCCGTACGTCGATACCGTCAAGACCTCATTACCCTGTGACCCAATATTTCGGTCAGGATGATACCAAGAAGCAGGTAGCGAAACTCGCCGCATAGGTGCTTCATAGACCAGCACTTCCCGTCTCCCACCGACAACGTTGTAGCTGCCAAGGTAGCTGCTGATCGCTGAACGAGAGTAGGTAAGGAATCAAGGATGCCGATAATTGCCAGCAAGAACAGTATAATCCATCCATGCCTCTTATCACACTTGAACGTTTGAACAGAAAGACTGCGGCATCCGTGCTGCAGGGAGCCATAGTGAGGCACAGCTAGGGAGATTCTGCGGGCTCGTCGATTCGCAGGTGGTCAGGAGGAAGCACTGCGAAGCATGTGAAAGTCATGCTTTTCCATTCAGCACGTGAGAAGGCGGCTCGTACCGGACCTAGGCGTGCACTCCCTCAATATTTCTTTCCTTCATATCCTGTGTATTCTACCTGGATTCTCGTCCTTGGTATTGTACAGAAAACCGCCGAACACTGACTCTAGTCAGACATTTTCAATACTTTGCATGTCATACTTGTCTTTCGTTCAGCGAACGGTGCCTGGCTCACAGTCTTTTTGTCTGTTTTCTCAGAGGTTTTTTTATCCCTGTCTCCAGCTCAATGACGGATACAATAATCGAGAGCTTGACGCTGGATCCGAAGTGCGACTGCGACAGGTGACCGAATGCACCGAAGAGGGGTGAAAGACCCATAAAGGACGCGATGTATGGCATGCCTGTGGTAGTCCTGCTGTTGAATTTTCTAGCGCTAGAGAACATGCCCATACGATCTACTAGAAATGGTGTTGATGGCTGGGGAGTGGGTTGGTCGAAGCAAGCAGTTATCAAGCACCTTGTCGGTACTAAGGCTCCAACCATTTCGTTTCCATTTGTGAAATCGGACAAAACAAATGGAAATGGTATGGAAACAGTGTAAACCTGTTTTAAACGGTTTTCAATGGTATTTTTCAGGGGCTAAATTTCGGGGACATTCTGAAGAGATCCTCCAGCTGGAATTGACATATTTTTGCCTCCCACCAATGCAGATGCAGGTCTATCATGTTTCCTATGTATTTTGGATAAATCCGAACCAGAAAAGCTGGTGTCGGAAAACAAGAAGAAGAAATGATCAAGTTCGGCGGGACGCGGGAACTGCCGGAAGCGATCAGTCATGTGATATTACATCCAAATAGGGATTAGGAGCCGGTGACAGGAACCATACATCCGTCAGGCCTTCAGGCCTTATCCATTCTCACTCAGGATCCTCGGAATATGCCCGAGCTAACCATTTGGGACCTTTAAACTACAAGTGAGCATGCTGGCACTCATCCCAGGTGAGTGATTATTTTGAAACCATTTATACTGTTTTAAAACTGTTTATAAACAGTTTGCCAGATCTGACAAACGAAATGGAAATAAAAACGGATTTTACCGTTTGAAAACCTTTGAAAACGGAAAGGGTTGGAGCCTTAGTTGGTACCACTATTTGAGATGCAGACACGTGGAAGACTAAGAATGTACAGCTGCGTATATCAGGCCACAGACCTGCATCAATTCACTTTACTCTCAGGACTCAACGACAAGGGGTACCCAGTGCCCACAGTTTAAACCTTCTGCACATGGAATAAAGTATTAGCTGATCACGTGGTCCACCAAATTGTGCATGTGGCTGGACACATGACAGAACATGCACAATCCAGTTGCCAAATAACAACAGTAATCACGCTGAACACAAATTTCGACTCTGGGAAATTAATCTAATTGTTTTTAGCATCATTTCAGAGCTCTTTCAAGTAAGGCAAAACTTGCCTTTCTTCTCTCTTTTATTTTCCTATCCACGGGTATAAAGGCGGTGTTAGCATGGGAAAGAACTTCTCACCGCAAAGTGAGGCAGAACGATGATGAGCCCATGAGGCAGAGGCACACATGGACTTCTGCCACTACCATGACTGAAAGTGGCACACCTTTGAGCGAAACCGGACTCATGTGTTGTCCCGATCTTTGGTTTAAGGACTGCGGGCTTATCATCCACACTGGGAATGTCTTGTTTCATGATGTGGAGACAATCGATGGATGCCTGGTGGTATGCCTCCTGGACTCATCAGATAAAATGACTGCATTTTGAGGGCATTATTTAACTACAAGTGAGTGACCGAATATTTTTCTTATCCCTCGAACTTATTGGTGTATCCTGAGAAGTCATGGCTCTTTGGGTCCTACCTGCAGCGTACTTTTGATACTGTGGACAGACAACTCTGAATGAGATGGCATTTGGAAGAGAGATTGAGGGTGCCTACCTTTGCCTACTGCCAGGGGATCAAACAGCATCCTTATCAAGGTCGCTGGTGCTGTGAACTCGAAACAAGTCAGACTTCCTCAATTTCCTCTGGTATCCTGATGAGGTGGTGAAGTGTGCATTTGCTGTAGAGTTTTTTCTGTTGAGGGTTCAAAGCAGACCTGCTGTGGAAAGCAGGAGAGGTGAGTGATTTATATGGAATGTATGGATAGATGAGGATGTTGAAAGCATGGTGGTCTGCACCATATGCAAATCATCGATGGGCAAAGGACTGAAAGCAGCTTGAGAGGCATTATGGGATTCCCTCCCTGGAATTTTTCTTTTACCAAGATGGGATGAGTTGAAGGCGATGAGGCTCATGGCACTGGAGTAGGATCCTAGACATTTATTGT
This sequence comes from Mycena sp. CBHHK59/15, assembly GCA_029204085.1. NCBI lineage: Eukaryota > Fungi > Basidiomycota > Agaricomycetes > Agaricales > Mycenaceae > Mycena > Mycena sp. CBHHK59/15. The sequence continues at coordinate 68,964 of JARGXW010000476.1, read as the reverse complement.
CTTTCTCTTTTGATCTAACCTGTACTATTAGCTTGACCAGTTCTTTGGCCCAATGGAGGATAGATGGCGATTGGCTTGGAAATATCGGTAAAAGCCTGCATCATACCGGGTGTGGGCCGGGTTCAATTCGCTATATCCGTCTCATGTCGAAATTAATGAATGAGGTCAACAACACATAGAAAGGGTTTGTAGAAAGTTGGTCAGATAAATAAGTGTATAATGGACTTAGTGTCCAGTATGATAGCGGACATCACTTCATGACAAGTTTGAGTCCTGATTTGGAAATCCCTACTAGTCACTCAGCTTTTATTTTATTATAAAGTAGAGTGTGTGAATTGTACTATAGGAAGGCCCTTTAGAGATCCCCCAGAGCAAAAGTTTGAAAATCAATTTTTTTCTTCTCACCCGGATTTCGCGCTTTTGATCTCAGGCTGGTAGTAGCTGGTGACTGTGCCGTTGCCATCAGTTGCTGACTGATCTTGCTCTCATCCCTCTTGTCGCTTACCAGCATGCCGAGAGTCCCAAAGAATCCATCCCATGGGCAGAGGGGTGCCAGTGGAATGTTTGCTCCCACTCAGGCTCTTCCCGACATCTACCAATTCGACTCAGATGATGGCGACTCCAACAACAATGTGTGGGAGGCTGACACGGAATCTGAGCAGGACAACAACTACTTTGAGGCATGGGAGAGTCAGCCCATGGCCTGGACATATGAAGAGAGATTGCAGAGAAATGAGAGGGAGAGGTCCGCAGAAAAGCAGGGGCAACAGAAATTCCACTTGACAACCCCCATGGTCAGGGAGTCAAAATTCAAAAGATGATGTTTGAAAACAATCTGCTTGATCGCCACCAATATAAGGAGTACGAGGGCCTTCCAAAGGGTATGAAGGTAATCCTTGCTGAACGGGGCTATACAAAAGATGGCAACAGTAAGGCTTTGATCGGGGACTGCAAAGGGTGCAAGGCTTCCAAATCCCATAAACCACATCTCCAAGGGGCTTCGGCAGATGAAGAACAAGACATGTTCGGTGAAGACGGAAACAATACTGACAATGAGAGTGATAAGAGACCCATTGATTGCTGCATGCGCAGGTTGCTCTCCCTGCAGCCAGATTTTGCAGGCGAAAAGTTACAACTTGAGCTGGTGAGTTTGTATTCAGTCATCTGAGTATTTACTTATTTTATTCGACTGTAGCTTATTGAAGCCGCACCTGGCATGGTGTGTCATTTTCTGCCCAAGTTTCACCCAGAAATGAATCCAATTGAATATTTTTGGGCCTGGGTAAAGCACTGGTTCCAGGAACGATCCAATGGAACATGGCAAAAGGCCAAGGACCTTGTTGAAGATGTACTTCGACCATGCCCACTTGCAACCATCCACCAGTTCTTTCGACGTGCGGATTGATATGCCAGTGTCTATCGTCTCAGGGCCACAGGTCCAGTTGCCAAGTTTGCTGTCAGGAAATATTGGTCACACAGTGGGGTTCCAGCAAAAGATTAGCTGTTACAATGGCTGAATGGGCAGCCAAGGCAAAGGCAATCGCTGAATGGGGGGGAAAGGCAAAGGCCCAGCCAGCCAAGGCAAAGAGGAATCAGGCAGCCAAATAGGGTATATCAACTTTTGTAAAATTTGCTTGGAAATTTCACGCTTTTGTTTCCCATGCTCAAACCACCCCTGTTTTTTCTGAAATGAAAATTTTGCCTATAAAACACCCTATTCTGGTTCTAAATCTCAATTCTTGGAGGAAAACACTCAAAACTCTGGGTTATCATGAAGGTGCCCACTATCATACTCTATACATAGCTTTTATACTACTCCAGAAAATTCTTTAGTAAGATAATAAGTAAGCTACAAGATCTGTCTGTATCAGTAATAATATTCTCATGGATGCAATTATCGTGGGAATCACCGAATATTCTAATGTTGTTGAGAAATTGTGCAAGGAATGATTATGAAAGGAAGTGGACTCGTCAGAGAAGTTTTACCTACTTCACAGGCACCTAGAACCCTAAAAAGACAAAGCTCTAACACAAATTACTTCTATAATGCGGCATTACCTGACTATGGTGAAGACTCAGAGGCATAGAGAGGCACTAACCCCTATGCTGCTTTCTAGTCACCTGCTGGCCATTGAAGTTTTGTGTTACTCGGACCATGCACTGGTTGAACATTTCAAAAATTTCACCTTCTTTTTCAGTGAAAAATGTCGTTTATTTTTCACACATTTTTCACTGAAAAAGCAGGTGAAATTTTCAAAACATTTTCATCACTTTCTTATTTTATTTCGAATTTTTCACCTTGAATTGAGAAAGTGCTGAAAAAGTTTTAAAATTTTCACCTTCTTTTTCAGTGAAAAATGTCTGAAAAATAAACAACATTTTTCACTGAAAAAGAAGGTGAAAAAAATTGAAATGCTCAACCAGTGATGCATATACTCCAGTTGCTCAGGCTGATAGGCTATGCAATTGTGCAAGAAAGAGGTGGAAACCCTGGAACATGCTTTGATCTCGTGCAACTCTTCAGATGCGCTGACTCAACTTCATGCAGACTTTCTCAGAAAATTCTTCTCAGATGCACCCTTCCTGCAGTGCGGCATGGCTGAACTCTCCAACACTGAGTTCACTAAAGCCATGATATACCATCATCCAACTATTTCTCTGGTTGCTAAATATGCCTTTGAGGTCTTGGAGCTTTTCTATGGAGCTTTTCTAATCTATAATGCATTGGAACTATATGGACTTTGGACTATCAGAGTATGCCATGCAATAGGGAACACACAAAGATCCATCATACCAAAAATCTATGCATGTTAAAGGTGATCTGCGAGGAAATGCTGCAAAAACGGTCTACCTGTGCCAGAAACTCGCACCAGGGACCCTGGGAAAATTCTGAGGACACCATGCACTGCGTATTTTGAAACCAAATTGAATGGCCCATGTCTCGAGGTAATCCGACCTGAACTGAGGCCAGAACACGTGATTTACACAAAACAATAAAAAAAAACACCCAAAATGGAAAAGAAAATTGTCTGCACCCTCACTGGTTGAACATTTCAAAATTTTCACCTTCTTTTTCAGTGAAAAATGTCATTTATTTTTCACACATTTTTCACTGAAAAAGCAGGTGAAAATTTCAAAACATTTTCATCACTTTCTTATTTTCACTGGTTGAACATTTCAAGTTTTTTGGTGAAAAAACTAGTGAAAAATGTTTTGAATTTTACAGCAATTTTTCAGTGAAAAACCAAGTGAAAAACTTGTAACTTCTTCATGAATTTTTTGAACTTCAAAACTTTTTCAGCACTTTTTCAGAAATTTTTCACAAGGTTCAAAAAGGTCACCAAAATGTTTCAAGTTTTTCACCTACTTTTTTGGCGAAAAATTACTGTAAAATTCAAAACATTTTTCACCAAAATTTTCAGTGCAAAACTTGAAATGTTCAACCAGTGTTTATTTCGAATTTTTTCACCTTGAATTGAGAAAGTGCTGAAAAAGTTTTAAAATTTTCACCTTCTTTTTCAGTGAAAAATGTCTGAAAAATAAACAACATTTTTCACTGAAAAAGAAGGTGAAAATTTTTAAATGCTCAACCAGTGTAACATCCTCAAATCTTCTCCATTTCGCTCAAAACTTGGATCATTCAATTTTTAATGAAATTCTACAGTGCATAGGCACCATGTACCGTTTAATAGACTATTTGGCTCTATTTATTGATGAATTGTGGTAATTTGGCATATATACCTTCTAACAACGGAAAAGGACATCTGGAACCCCCAGATTTGAGGATAATTATCTTTCATATATTATATAGTGCTTAGGGTAGTTATTTCAGCAACTGGTGAGGGGAAAACAGATGTATTGGTCCAAGAACATGTTGCTGTACTTGTGCCCATGAAATGAACATGATTTTAATCATACTTGGCAAAATCAAAGGCATGGCACACTGTATTATGTGTATGACACTGGTTGAGCATTTCAATTTTTTCACCTTCTTTTTCAGTGAAAAATGTTGTTTATTTTTCAGACATTTTTCACTGAAAAAGAAGGTGAAAATTTTAAAACTTTTTCAGCACTTTCTCAATTCAAGGTGAAAAATTCGAAATAAAATAAGAAAGTGATGAAAATGTTTTGAAAATTTCACCTGCTTTTTCAGTGAAAAATGTGTGAAAAATAAACGACATTTTTCACTGAAAAAGAAGGTGAAATTTTTGAAATGTTCAACCAGTGTGAGACCATAATAACTAAAATCCATAGCCCCTGGATGAGATTTGAAACACAGCAGCTTACCAATCTGATGGTCAGAGGGAGCTTTTAAGTATTTGAGGGATCCTATGCAACATATAATTTTGATATAAATCGAAGGGTCCATGTTTCGAGAGAAACGGACAAGGTTTGAGGCTGCTAGGGGGGCATTATTGAAAGAGATCAAAAACTTACCAAAAAGGAAAATTTTTGGCCGTGCCCTAAGTTCCACAAATCGCTGTAAGAATTGGCAGAGTGTCTGAGAATGGCAAAATGGATTGGTCCCTGAAAATTGTGACAAATTTCTCAACAATTTCTCAACAATTGTTGGAAAATGGAAGCCAATAGTTGTCGTTTTTCTGCCCTTGTGTTTCCTTTTAAGGAGATTCACGTGCAGCCCGGCACAAGCGGCAATTGAGCTCTTTTCAGGCCCCGCTCGCAGCAATGTCACACCAGGGCAAGACGAGCTGGGCTTGAGCTTGAGCGCTTGAGATTTGAAGTCACAATGTAGATCCAACTTTCTGGGTCCCTGTTTTTCTCCCCAGCAAATTCTAAGGTGGCACAACAATTCAGAAAATTATCTCTAGTTACTTGTATGGAATACATGGTACAGTGGCATTGAGATATGGGATACAGCAAAAGTCTTGTGAGACGCGGTCCGCGATTGAGAGTGGAAAAGCGGCGCGCTTGAGGCATCGAAGAGGGTGGGAGATGCTAAACAGAACATATAGGTTGGAAAGCACCTGGTCCGAGTTTGTGTTCAGGCAATGAGGCACTCGGCGGACGCCAGTGGTCATCGGTTGACAACGGCGCACTCAGGGTTGTGTCTCACTGTGGCACAGTCCCGTGTTGCGGGGTACTACTGCACAGTAGCATGGGAATTCCGTGGAAGGGCCATATGCCACACGAATGGTGAGTAAGATTGGGTGGCACGGTCGCGACAGTGGTGGTGTGGTGATATGGATGAGAGAAATTACGAATGTAACGCGTAACGCGGCGGGGATTGAAAGGTTCCAACTGCTGGCCAGCAGCCGAAATTCGTCTTCCCAATAAGGAGATGCTTAGTCATGAATGCAAGGGCGGAAAGTCAAAGACTGAAGCCAATTGGCATGGAATGTGGTGCTTTGTGGTGCTTTGTATTGCATTTCAAGGCTCTTATAATACAACTGATATGTTATAATGATGACAAGACGTGCTGCCACTTTGCTCCGGCAACCTGCAAATAAATGAAACTGAAATTACTACTATCACGCGCCGGGAACCTGGGCACCTTAGGGGTTTTGGCTCTGTAGGGAGGCGAAACAGGTGTTCACCCAGCGCAGTGGGGTCCTATGTTGTAGGCGCTCATCCTGGGACTCGTTTGAGCCCACGGGCGAGCATTTTGATGAAGTTTTGATGACTCGGCAAATACTTGCCGGCAGCGAGTCGGAAACGGCCGAAAACGGGGAACCTGGGCAGGCGTGGGAACATATTTGGTGGTTTTTTATGGCATCGTTTTTGGCCATTTCAGAGCTTCGTTGCGCTTTGTCAAGCATGTTCAAGGTTCACGGATGCTTCCAAACAATGATATGGTTCCATTTGAGGGCTGAATCAACTAATTACTAGCTACAAACGATCTATCGTAAGATATCTACGCTTTGAGAGATGTATTGGGTCGGCAACATCAGACTTTTGACAAATCTGTTTTGGGGTTTTTTGGGGTTGTCGAACCCCAAAAAACCTCAATACACAGTCCAAAACCCTGCCAAAAAACCTTGCAACCTGACAGCTTCGAAACTTGGCCGACATTTTTGAAAACTTCCAAAAAAAAGTTTTTTCTCCATCACTGCACTATGGAAGATCTCACATTTCAGACCAGTTTTGTGTTGGAAAAAAACCTAACAACCCCAAAAAACTCGAAAACTCTGCAACGGATTTGTCAAATGGCTGATGAACGTTACGGTGAGCTAAATAGACATCCATGGCCTCGCAATCATTGACATTGGATAGTGGCTCCCAGGTGACGTCCCCATCGCTCCAAAGGACCTGAAACTCCACGTTCCCTCGGGCCCATCGGTGACCGTTGATGGATGATATTTCAAGTTCTTCTGAATCGTCGTCCGGGCCTGGGTCTTGCTCGGGGTCAGAGTCGCTGTTCCCGACATCGTCTGCAGGTGCAACACTGGAGGATCTGCTGCTGGTTGGGCTCAGGCTTCTGCTGGGGCTTGATCCGTGACTGCTGGTATCGGATGCGGTGCTGGCTTCTCTGCCATCAGATTCGTCTTCTTCCCCATCATCACCCAACTCGGAAGCTTGCCGACTTTGCCCTCTACCCCGGCCTGCTCCAGCGCCACGCCCACGCCCCCGCCCACGCCCGCGATGTCCGCGAGTGGGTAGTCCCGGGGTTTCGTCATCGGAATCATCAGGCACGTGTTCACGTCCACGTCCGCGACCGCGGCTGCGCCCTCTGCCTGCGCGCCGAGTCCCTGCCGCACACCCACGTGCACGACCACGGGCCTGGGATGCAGCAGTGAACACTGACCTAGTGCGAGTCAGTTCCTTCTTGATGGCTCGAAACCGTGGCTGCATCTCCTTCATAAGCGACTTCATGCTCTTCACATGATTGTCGTGTAGGAGTGCATTGATCATCTCCGGGGCAGTCAGTAGCCGTGCGTGACCAGTGTTGTATGCCCGCCTCGCCTTGGACTTCTTGGCAAAGATCTGCTTCCGGAGGCGTTCATTTTCACGGTCCATCAAAATCATCTGAGCGTAGTTCTTCTCCAGCTCAAGTCCGGCAAGGTCGGCAATATAACGAAGTCATGTGTTTTCCTCTGCAAGTGCTTTTCGAGATGACACGCCTTTCAGGGGTGATGGCAGAGCAAGGCGATAGAGTGCCATGACTGTTCCTGCCTGATCCGGCATGGTCGGACGCGGTGGGGTTGAAGAGTGTGAGACGGCATGAGAGGATTGACTTGATGCCAAGGACTGGGAGGAATGTGAGGCAACTGAGATATTTGAGCTGGAAGGAAGAGATGGAGGAAGGGTTGAATGCAAGGTAGCTGGCAACATAGCTGGCATCAAAGAGTCTGATGCAGCTGCTGTGTTTATCCGTGGGAGGAGGAGAGCTGGCAAGTGTGCCGGTATCGGCTGTGCAGCCTGTGTGGTGAAATTTTTGGCGGGTTCATATGCGTCAACAGGGATGGCGCTTTCATCAAGCGGCCAGATCCCAGTCTTCTTGAATGCAGCTTTTATTGTGTCCACCTTGAAGGCTGCTGCACGTGCTTCTGAATAGTGAAACAGAAGATTGTATTTATCGATTTCGACACCCTTGGCATTCATCTTTGTACGACAGTAAATCAGAAACATCTATCATGGCATGTGCTCCTGCTCCCAACACACCTTTGACACCTCTTTCTTCCACTTCACTGCCAATGGGCCGAATACACCGACGTCACATGGCTGCAGGGCATGTGTTGTGTGCGATGGGAGACATAAAATAATGATGCGGTTTTGCTCCCCGAAATTAGCGAATCGAAAAGTGCAATGGCTGTTGTGGCCGTCGAGGACGAGTAGACGATAATCTGTGGCATTTGCCAGATGTGAGGCAGTCTCCGGGTGGAAATCCTTCTCAAACCACATCGAACCCAGTTCCTGATCAGTCCACCCGTTCGGTGATATTGAGATGCTGGGGTGGTTGTCGACATCAATGAGCTTTCGGGGGTTTTTTATATCAAAAAACAGTCGCACCTTGCATTGCAGGGGTTGTTTTCTCCCCAACGCATGTCCCGACGTGAGCCCTGGAAAACAACAGAGGGGTGAAGTGCAGTCCCATCTGCGCAGATACATTCCATGATAGTCACAAGATCCCGGTTGCCAGATTCGATTTTCTGGGCGGTTTTCTGATCGCGATCGATGAGGGCACGAGTCTTGCTGCCAATGCCGAGTTGTATGCCTTTTTCGTCCATATTATAAACATTTCTCCAATTTATATCGTATTTCTCCATTGTTTCGGTCAAGAGTGTGAAATATTCGTGGACAGCAGTGGGGTTCAAAGCCTTGGCACGGCAGATTTCGAGGGATGAAGTCCACCTGACACGCAAAGTCTCGTTGTGGCGGTCCTGGTTTATGATTAGCCCGTTTCGGTGGAAAAGTTAATGTTGCACTTGCCTTGAATCGTCGTGGCCAGGTTTCACCGAGCGGTGCTCCAACAATATCAGCAGCATAGTTTCCGATGGTTTCCAGTGAGAGGGGGAGGCCCCGCTTTCCCATTACCTGCAAAGTCTATATGAGTCAAAGTACATGAAGTTGAACTAAAATGCACATACTTTCACCCATTCGACAAGCACCGCCTCTTGGGATTTACTCAAAGCGCGTAAATGGTCATGGGCTTCGCGATGAGATGTAACCCCACGGAGACGACTGTCGAGCGTGGTCCGTTTCACACAGTACGAAATTGCAGCCTTTCGGGCAGATAATCCACAATTGCGAACTGCGTTGACAGCCCATGTGTACCGAAGCTCGATGTCGACATCTTCCAGCATGATATCGGCCACATTATGGCCTGCCGCAGCGACAGGGTCAAAGGATCCTGCGGGGGACCCCCCGCATCGAGCGCTGAAGTAGGAGGCATAGGAGATAGCGAGGACGGAGTGGTATTGTGGGGGAAACAACTTGAAAATGGGTGCGGAGTCCTGTTGCAAAGTGGCCAACGTCGTGGCCTTTATGGACTTTCAGGCATCGTAAATCGCCTCAAAATAGGGATCGCGCATGAGGAACGACTGTATTAACCCAGTATGACAACAATATTGCAAGGGAATCGCGCTCTGATAGGTAGTATGAGTGGGTGATTTTCCCCGAAACCAGTCGGATTGCACAGGGCCGCGCATGGGCCAAAGGTCATGGGGAGCTAAGATGAGTTCATAGATGGTCCACGGGAGTGAATTGAATGTACCTAGAGCGGTGGTACCTCCCCTGTGTCTCTTTTTCGAGAACCCGGCATTTGAGATGTCGACATCAGCCAAATTGACCCTTTGATGTAGGCAGCACCAGTGTGGATCGAATAAAATTAATAAAATCATGCGCTATTTTGGAGGGTCAAGCTTTAACCTTTATAAAAGCCTTGCCAAAGTTATGGGATACCAGCAGAGGAAGGTGCTCCGTGGTGAAGCTCGCCGAGAGGTGTCGTATGACATTAATTTCCCGCTGACAGTGAGAATTGACAGCGAGATAGCAAGGTTAGAGGCAACATAGCGATGCCTCGAGGTGATGAGAGGAAGCGCGGACATTAACAGTGCCGAACGAGCCCTTGGCGTCATGGAGCGAAGCAGAATTGACCGAGATCGGGGGTCTTGTTTGGTGTGGGTGCTGGATCAGATTAAGGAAATTACGCGATTGGCGTTTTTCCCCGAGATCAGCCTGGCACAGCTTTCGATCATTTCATTGCAATCGGTCAAAACTTGGTGTGAACCAACGTACAACGGCCCACTCCATATTCCAGTGGTAAGATTTTGTATTATAAGATTTTCTGGCTCTGCATGAGGTAAGTGCCCAGGTTCCTAGTGTGCCCAGGTACCCAGCGCGTGATAGTAAGTTGAATTGGGTGAATAGTATCGGAAAAGTATCCAAAGTATATGCCGTGGAATGGCCGGACCCTCAAGGCACGCAGTTTGCAGCCATCTCCCAGAATCCAAGAGATACCACAATGATTTTTGACAGTTTGCCTCAGAAGAGAGTAGATTTAACGACCGCAGGGAGGGAAAGAAGCCAGAAGGGGGACCATACATGGTTTGACAAAGAATGAGGATGCGAGGATTCCATACAGAAAACTCTCCGGATGCAGTTGCGGATTGCGATTGGCATTTAAGTAAAAACTCACTTTACCAGAACCCGGAGAAAAGGCCATGGGAGCACATTGCTTTGGGGATGGAAGCATTCCCGAGCCGGATTTGAGCAGTCAAGATTCAAGCAGTTCACTGGCAGCGCTGCAAAGAGGAAATTGGCCAAAACCGCTGGACTTCCCCTTGAAGAATTTTTGAGGGATTTTGACAGTATTTGAGGTGTTAAGGAACCAGATTTTGGCTTGAAACGATCCAGCCGAACCACAGTTTTACAGCCGAACTGCCAGAAGAACAGAATGCACGGAGCAAGATCATTAATTGACAGCAAGGATTCAACAGATGAGAAACCCAAGATTTCAAGTGAGATGTGGTGTGTAAAATTAAAGGGAGTAGCCAAACACAGTGATGGGCTTATTTGTGCCACGGTGATACCGCTGCAGTGAGAAGTTTACTGTGAGTCTGGTCAGCTGAGGCATCAAAAACTAGAAAAATTGAGTGGTTTTGCGGCACAGTGAGAGAAAATACTGTGGCACAGTGAGAAGTATGATGTGAGCTGAAAAAGCGAACGAGCACCTGACAGAATAAATGGGGCAAGACTGAAGGACCATGAGAGGGGAGGCAGAAAAATGGGGAAGAGCCTGGATGGGGAATATAGCACAGCCAAGAAAGGAAATCATTAACACTGGTTGAACATTTCAAATTTTTCACCTTCTTTTTCAGTGAAAAATGTCGTTTATTTTTCACACATTTTTCACTGAAAAAGCAGGTGAAAATTTCAAAACATTTTCATCACTTTCTTATTTTATTTCGAATTTTTCACCTTGAATCGAGAAAGTGCTGAAAAAGTTTTAAAAATTTCACCTTCTTTTTCAGTGAAAAATGTCTGAAAAATAAACAACATTTTTCACTGAAAAAGAAGGTGAAAAAATTAAAATGCTCAACCAGTGTAACAAACAGTTAATAGCCAGTCGCAAAACGAGAAAGACAAAGTAGCACAACAAAGAGAAAAAATCAAAAAAGGAAATGAATTCACCTGAAGCAGAGAAAAGTTCAGGGGAAGCACAGATGAAAGAGATTGCACAAGCGGATGGCAGGAGACACAGCCAAGAGCAGTCAAGCTATATGGAGAAAGGAACCAACAGGTACAAATTGATGAGCACTGCTGAACGAGCAAAATCTTAAAGAACGTTAATATTAATACTGCATGTGCACATATAGTACTGCATATAAGACAAACATGACAGTCTCTCCTTGTGGCATGCAGCAAGTCACTTCCTGCTGTGCACATACAGCGGGTGCTCTTTGCATACAACACAGTGACCCTGGAACATATGGGCGATTAAGTATCTGGTAGTGCAGCATGAGCAGCAGCGACATAATGATGAGCAAAATGGCACAGACGGAAGACAAAAGCAGTGGGCAGAGTTGGTACAGGTGCAGACTTTGTGCATGAATGCACTGCAGCAAGGTCTGGTACAAGGAAGCTAGTGAGCATGTATGGGTAAGGGGGAGGATGTAGTCACATACAGAGAAAGAATAAACAACTCATGTGCAGGTACTTGGCTACCACCGAGGACATGGGGCACCACACAGGGCCTGTCAACACCTGAGCCTCCAGCATCCACAGGAGTGCCTACCCCAACATCAGTGCTGCATCACTGCTCAAGGGCAGGTGCAAGGTGCCTGCAGATGACAATGAGCCTGTCGCAAACGGAAAACACATGGGAGCAATAACCATGCCTGCCAGCACCCGTGCAGTTATGGTCAGCAAACAAATGACTGGGGTGGATGACAACTTTGAGAACGAGCGTGTGACATGAGGCCCACAGCGGACATGGGTGTGCAGGTTTTGAAGGGTGATAGCAGTCAAGCTGGTGCCTCTGGTGGGCTGTTGGGAGTTCCAGGGGAATGAAGGCAAGTAGTTGTGGAGGTGAGTGGTGTGAACAATGTAAGAAGTGCACTGTACTTTTATGGAGGTAACCAATGCTAGTTGTCACACCTAGAGGACATAAAGTAGTGAGTGAGGAAAGGTCACAATGGATGGAAGAGAGACATACTGAATAGGCTGTCCATCATCTATGAAGATTGATGATCCTGTTCGATGAGAAGCCTGACTCAATGGAGCAAAAGACATCGGGGTGATTGAACAGGTCAGAGATAAGCCATGAAGTCGAAGGTAGGTGACATGCAGGTGCCCCACAAGGAACCCCATATGTAGAGTGTAGCTACACAATTGTTCATGCTGACAACACCCGTGAATCACTTGCATAAGAAGTTCGTAAGAAGCAGATAACCCTGAGCACTTACAAAAGGAATGCTACACACTTGATTTCAAGAGAAGAAGAGGGGATTTGGGGTGTCCCCAAATGTATAAAGAAGGAATGTGAGTGGAGTTGGTGGGGGGAAAGGAAGAAAGATGTGTTTGGGCGGTGCCATCAACCTTTGGTCCTGTATTTGGTCTGATTGGAGATGAGCTGAGTTTGAACAACTTTAAATTTTGATGCAATACTGAATTGAGCAAATATGTTTTTACATGCTGCCCTTGGTTTACCGGCTAATGATCCATCCCAATAGCCAGTTCTCGACATACTGAAGTCAGTTATGCATGTTTTTCATATATTTGTACTGGAATTCTTGAGAATGCTAAGGAATGGCAATATTTGGTTGCCAAATGTTGCTAAATGTTGACAATTGTCAGCATTCCAAGATTGTCAACAACTGTCAACCAAGATTGTCAACAATTTCTGAGATTTTTCTAGGAAATGACAATGGGGGATTTTCCTGATGGTGAGCTTCATATCGACTTGATCGCTGCCATGGCTCCTTGACAGCTGTTATATGCTTTGACTCGGTGATAGAGGAACAAAGTCCGTTTGGAGCACCAAACTATTGGATGAGATAGCGGTGGTGGGAGAGCGAGTGCTGATGGGGGAGACAGAAACTATTGGGAGACACCAGATTCAACAAAGATCGGTCACTCTTGGTGATATTGAGCAAGTGCAGCATCGATGGCAATGAGTGTTGCTTGACCACATTCTGGCAGACCAGGTAGCAAAAATCTAAGAAGGTGCTGAAGGCACACAACATCTGGGCTGGAACATGGCCTTCAATGGTGGGAAGATAAACCTGGAATATGGAAGTGAACTTAGTGTGGAGGATGGTGGCTGTAAATGACTTGACTGGCCTTCATGAGAGCTTTCGAGTCATCCCTTGTCCATTGCTTAAAGCCCCGACCTTCAGGAAATCAGTGGAGACCTGGAAATGGAGGTAGGCAACTTTCAAGCCCCACCTGATCCCATCACCAGCAAGAGCCTTGCATTATTAGTCTCGTTACCAGATGTTCTGGAGGGATAAGATAGCAGAGGTGTGTTGTTTCTAATAATAGAACTTTTGGATCATTTCACTGGTTGAGCATTTCAATTTTTTCACCTTCTTTTTCAGTGAAAAATGTTGTTTATTTTTCAGACATTTTTCACTGAAAAAGAAGGTGAAAATTTTAAAACTTTTTCAGCACTTTCTCGATTAAAGGTGAAAAATTCGAAATAAAATAAGAAAGTGATGAAAATGTTTTGAAAATTTCACCTGCTTTTTCAGTGAAAAATGTCTGAAAAATAAACGACATTTTTCACTGAAAAAGAATGTGATAAATTTGAAATGTTCAACCAGTGTTTCCAGCCAAACAAACATTGGAGTCGAAAATGAAGTGCAGAGATCCCTCCAGAACATCTGGTGCAATTCATATAGTGATGCCCCCCATCGGGTCACACTATCCTTGTCACAAATACTCAAATCCATGCCCAGAGTAAGACAGACTGCCCAGTGTTTGACTGGGACATTAGTGTTGTTCAAAGTTGCCCTGATAGGCTCCTGTTTGGCCTCCTGGTCTGTCTCCTGGTTGGTTCCCTAGTCCAACCAGGAGAGTGAACAGGACGTGAGTAGGAAAGAACCAGGAGCACCTAGAGGTCCTTTTGCAAAAAACAGTCCCTTTTTGCCTTCCTGATTGCTCTGCTGATTGCAATTTGAGTGGGGTTTTGATCAGGAGAATCTTCCTGGTTGTTTCCTGGTCGTAAAAGTGAGTGAGGGGGGGTTTCAAAGTTGCTCCTACTTTGTTCCTCTTTGTTTCCCTGTTTGGCCACTTTTTGGCCATTTTACCGCCAAATTGGGCCCAATACTGATGTCTGTGGGAGAAAATAAATAAACATAATAAATATTCAAAAGGTGCTTGGCCAAGGTACCCACAAGGGATGCATACCTTTAGTCTATTTGCTTGGCATAGTGGTTAATAGTGCTCGTCTCTCTAGTGTTGCTTCTCATGGGCTTGGTAGTTCGAGTCCCATCCTGGCATTCCCCACCCCCCCAATTCCACATTTTCTATTACAGGCGGACAGCTGCAGCTGCCAACTCTTTATAAATCAATTTAGTGCAGTGTAAAAATCTTCGTGAGTGGTCGCCTGGGACGAGCTGGAATGGGAAGGGTTGAGACGGTCATTGCAATTCTCACAATGAAAAAAGAAAATAACCAAGGGGGGCACAGTGTTTGACCAAGGGGATTACATGAACTTCTTACCCCTCTGGAAGCCCAAAAATTTCCGGGCAGCACTCCATGCCGCCTTTGTAACATGTGGCCACCCATCTGACAAGGTATAAGAGAGTCTGCTCTACAGGACTGTATTTATGGCTTCCAAATTCCCTTTCATCTGGCACTTCCTGTGAATATATATATATATATACACACTATGTGGGGCATGATGCATATGATTTCGAAGTTGTTCAATGGCATCTGAATCACTAAGAAACTGTCTGAGGGTTCGGGGATATGCAGAACATGAGAGGTTTAGAATTCTTTTAATTGGAATTGAGCAAAGCTGCAAACTTGGCAAGGAAAGATAGATTTAAGGGCCTGTCTGTAGCCTGAGCGAAAAATCCAGGGAGGCCCTAAATGACATATAAGTTAACCTTGACAGTTGCTGGATTTTTTTCATGGTGGGACATGCCAAACAAATTGAACTCTCGAAGGCAGACACTGAGATAGCAGATCAGTCACTTGTGGCTCATGTGGCTTATTGTAATATATCAGTATCTTACACTTAGACTCGTGACCAGTCCTTTCCCACACACTGATCACAAGGCAAAGAGATCAGTGCTAGCAAAGGACTGGAAGTTGCGGTTGTCATCTTGGCTGATGGTGCCAAATGAGGTTTTGCACTTCAAATTTGGTGACACCTTTACCTTGAAAAAAAGTGTCAAAAGTCATATAGAGAAAGTTGGATATTTTTGAATTATAAGCTGAATGAGACAAACTTTTTTTTGCAGTCATATGAAAAGCGCTTGACGTTGTCGACTGGTCCATGCACAGACAATGTCGAGCACCTTCCACCCAGCTCAAAAAAATGTTGGGCTCATTCATCTTAGAATTGAAAAATACGCAACTTTCTCCATATCAATTTTTACACTTTTTCTGAAGATTCACAGCTCTCAGATTCTAAGTCCAAAACCTCATTTGGCTGCATCAGCCAAAATCGTGACCAAGGATCCCAGCCACTTCGCAATGTGATGAGCACAGCCACGTGAAGAAGTGGTTGGTCACGAGCCTATCTTACACTGGCCCAAATACACAGCGAGGGCCTACATACCGGATTGAGTCCCTGTGGTTTCTCAGGCTGTCCAGGTCTGATCATGAGTGATTTGCAGTCTCTCACCTTACTGTCGGGCTTGATTCTTGATAGCCATTAAGTACACAGCCTACTGTGGTTAAAGCCCAGAGTCCTACTGGAGCAAAACATACCAGTACTAGTGGATGAGTTATTGTGAAAGTTTCTGTCAGAGCTATATCAGGGAACATAAGTTGAATATCCCAACAAAAGCTTGCAACAACCTGAACCACAGAAATAATTTATATGTCAGTGGAACGGAGGATGGTTCAGTGCATAGGAGAGGAAATAGTAGGTACCATCAGGTTAATTCACTGCAGGACGGTGCATATGGTGGAAGTTGTTGGAAACATGTTGACAGTGTGCCTCGGCACCGGCATCGGCACAAACTGGCAGTACTGCCGCTATCAGCAGGGGTTCCCAGAAACCTGGCTTCCAAATAAGTGTTTGAGAAACTGGGTTTCTCAATAGAATTATCCCCGAACAGGAGTACGAACTGGCCAACTTTGAATGACACTATTATGACTCTCATCCAATCTAACCCAAAGGTGTGCTTCAAGTTTTTTGTGGAAGGAATTTGGACCACTGCTACTGAACCCTTACACTGTCCAAGCCACAACAGCTTCAAAAGACCCAGAAAAAAACTAGGATTTTGGAATATGCAATTTGAAATCTATTCAATGATATCAGAACAGATTTTGTGGCCAGGGATATGGTATAGTGAAGAGAACAAAGTGGGTGTGACTCGATGGGTGTGATCAGTGAGGGAAGTGCACCAGACATTTGGGTGCCTTCTCCATCAATCATTTTTTCTATCTCCGATGGTCCGGCGGACCGCAGGCACCCAAACATCTGGAGCCGGGACTATGCCTTATTCTGAGATAAGCATGATGAGAATTATGAGCGGCTTGTGCTTATCAGAGGATAAGACAAGCTGGGGCGTGAATCAGGGTAGAGCACATCGCGAATGTGACTGTGTCACAACTCTTCTGATCACGTACCACCGCACGATTCACGTGCTTTCTTTTGTCATATTCGTACTAGCTCTTTCTCTACTCTACTCTACACCAGCATGACAACTGGCACGGAGGTTCCTCCAGGGCCCTCAGAACTCGAATCAGCCTCTGCCACCAACGAGAAAGACCCACTCATCACAAGGAGTCGTCACGGCACTCAGAGGTCTCCCTTCCGTCCTGCAGCGCAAGAGGAACGAAGAGATCAAGGGCAGGAACACAGAGTGGCAGCTCAAGCACGCGAAGCACCTGGAGAGACCCCTCACCTCTCTGACGCCTCCAACGACAGTCGTTAATCATGGTTTTGAGTGGGATTCGACGCATCCCTGGCAACATGCATGCAGCAGATCATGTCCAAGTTGTCACCCGACTCAGTTAAGAGTCTCCTGTGGACCATACCCCTTTTGGCAGCCGGGAGAAGCGTGCGAGGGAGGATGACATGGACACTAGAAAGGCAGCGAAGAGAATCAGAGAGGAGATATGCTGCAGCCGGTATGAGCCTACCTGTATCCTTCCACTCCCTTCTGTATGACCTGCACCTCGACTTTACATGCCACTATCCCTCTTCACCTCCCCGAACCTTGAACTGATCACTTCTTCCTCCGCACGCTCACGAGGAAACTCAACGCCGGCCCCCAGCCAGAAGCAGCCGCTCATGCTCGACAGGAGGCCTTCAGCAGAAGTACCTCAGGGAGCTCAACCTCGACCGGCGCAGTGGATCGAGGCGTCGAGAAACTATGTTGTTCATCGAGGAGGCTTCGGCCTCGATTCCCGGAGAGCACGCGCTGGCACGCGCACTTTGGCCACTTCAGCACATCGAGAAGGCCAGGAGAACTACTGGCCATACTCCACCACATGCACCTGCACAAGAAATATATATCCCTTCCATTCGTTTCGACACCCTCTTCTACGTGCATGAACTCCATCAGGCCATGGGGAGCTGTGCATGCAGCAATTGGAGGAGCGTCTGGGGCCGCTGCCAGGAGGTGCCTCTGGCGGGGGAACGGCGGGCCGGGTTCGTGGCGGCACGCTCCCTTTCAGCAGGGCAACCAGCGGTGATGTCTGCCTCTTGTGCGCCAGGCACGGTCACTACTGGAACCACTGCACCGCACCCTCTTCGACGACAACACGACCCCCTCTTCAGCATCGGGTGGGGCGCCACATCTGTGCGCTTCAATCCGGCCAGGCACTTTGTCGGCCTTGGAACACCAATGGGTGTGGGAGCCAACTGCACGCACGAGGCCGCCCTGCGCGCCCACCACTGCACCTTCTGTGGCAGCGACCACCACGCTTTCAGCTGGACGTGTGTTGCAACCTGCCCAACTAACAAGCAGGGTCCCACGGTAGCTTTCTTGGACTCCCTTCCCTTCCCCACACGCTTGCCCACTCACGACGAAATCCTGAATCACATCACAACACCCTACAATGCCAGCGCACTCAAATCTTTCTTGAAGAAACACAACCTCACCGACTCTTACCCCTCGCTCATACACAGTCTGCAGAACAGCTTCATCATGGGCAACTTACCGGTCCTATGCGAAACAGTAATCTTCAAAAACCACCCTTCCGCTGCCGCCTACAGCAACTTCATTGACGAGTACCTAGAAGAGGAGGGTGACACCCGCTGCATGAGCGGCCCATTCTCCCAGGCTGAGACTGAAACAATCCTGAAAGGCCCCTTCCAGTGTTCCCCAATAATCATCTCCATGCAGCCGCAAGGGCCCGACGAGCCAGACAAACTCCACCTCTGTCGACACCTCTCTAAAGGCAACAAACATCATCATTTCACCAATCACTACGTTGAGAAGGAGAAGTTCCCGACTAAATTCGGTATGGCATCTGAGGTGGCAGAGATCGTGAGTAGTCATCTTAGCGCCCCCCTCTTCCTTCCTCTTACCCACGTTCTTACACTCTCATGCAGCCTTACTTTCCCATCCACTTCCCTTCCCCCTTCCCTTCCCCTTCCCCTTCTGGCCTTGACTGTCGCCATGCGTGCGCGTGACAGCCGCCCTTTCCCAGCCGCATCCTTCCTCTAACACCTACCATTACACGACGACTTACACTTCCTTCTTACCTTTCCAGATCGCTAACACACCCCTGGGCACGCAGGCGATGGTGCTAGATATAGCCAAATTCCATTGTACCTGTCCGATCCGGCCTGACGACAAGTGGTGGCTTGTCTTACAGGGCCCAAAGGGGTTCTACATCGAGCACAACTGCCCTTTCGGATGCGCCTCCTCCAGCAGCAACGCGGGCTCGATTGCGACCGCCATCGTCGATGTCGGGGAGCAAGAAGGTGTCAAGCCCCAGAATCGATATGAGGACGACCTCCTCCCCTTCTGCTTCCGCTTCCCGATCACCTCCCTTCTCGATGTGTCCTCCAGGGCGACTTCCCACACTCACGCATATGGCCGGGAGCAGGCGCTCGGCCTCATCGTGGATATTGGCACGCCATGGCACCCGCTCTCGAAGAAGGGGCAGGATTTCGGCGACACGGCACCCTACATAGGATTCGTCTTCGACATTGCATGCAAGCACATCTCGCTATCCGAGGCCAAGCCCTTAAAATTCCTATGGCGGGTACGCAACTTCGTGAGGGCCTTCAGGAACAGCCCCTGCCAGATATGCGATGTCGACACACTCCACGGGTCCCTCTGTCACATCACCTTCGTCATTCCCCTCGGCTGCTCCCACCTCCCTGCTCTCTCCAACTTCTTTGCATCCTTCAAAGGCAACAATTACTCGAGACACCACGCACTAATCTCGGTCTGGACGGTCCTAAAGTGGCGGGACGACATGTTCACACATCCCAACATCTCGCGCCCCATAATCACACGAGGTCCCCTTGCCGACCATCACATCTTCGTCGATGCGTCTACAGATTGGGGTATAGGAATCCTCCTCAACGGTCGCTGGGATGCGTGGCACGGAATTGGAGAGTGGAACTCAGGCGCTCACCACATAGGCTGGCTTGAGGCCATCGCCCTCGAGCTCGTCATCTACACGATTGAGGGGGCGGGTCTCCATGAAAGTTACTTGCTCGTTCACTTGGACAACCAAGGTGTTATCGGGGCCTTCGACAAAGGCCAGAGCAGAAACTTCGAGATGAATCTCTCGATTCGGTGCTTGCACTACGTGCTAGCAGCACGCAACGTTACACTAAAACTTTCTTACATACCTTCTGCTGACAATCCGCGGACCCATTATCGCGCGGCGCACTAGGCATTGTGGTGTCACACTTACACTCTACCTTTGATCTTCCTCTCGACATTACCACTTACTTCCACCATGTATAAGTCCGTAGCGCATTAACCTTACTTTTTCTTGACCTTGAATCCCATTGACCTCTCGCAGATTCAAGTACCCAGGGGCACCAGCAATTCCAATGCCTCAAGCGGCGCCTCCGGAACCTCTCACGGCCCAATGTGCCCAGACGGACCTCTCCCTCACTGCTCCCGACCTTGCCATCCATGGCGCATGCACGCATCTCGTCTTTACCAACACCGAACGATGCAACACCGGGGGTCGCATTGCCATTCCCCAGACTTTCTCGAGGTTTCGCAAGGTTGTCCAAAGTGCCACCCACGCCGAGTCGCCTCCCTATCGCACAACCTGCAAGTGTGGCCCCCACCGCCACCCCTAGTGCCTCGGCTCCCACGACTGCTTCGAAACCCAACCCACGCAAGCCACGAGTCGGATGCAAGATTCAAAATAACGAGCTACGCCCACACGTCCTCTCCGAAGACTGCCTGCGAGCTTGGAAGTCTCCGTTCGGCCAGGACCGAGATGTCGCCTTTCATCAAGACCTCCCCTCGGTGGTTGTGGAGAAAAGTTACACTGCCTTATTCGCATCCTTCGCGGGCGCCACCCAGTCCAACTATGCAGCCGGCTTACTCTGGTTTCACCAATTCTGTGACCTACACCTCATCTCGGAGCACACGCGGATGCCCGCGTCCCACTTCCTCCTCGCCGCCTTCATCACTAACCGCGTTGGCACGGTAAAATCCTGGATGTCGGGAATCAAAGCCTGGCACGATCTCAACAGCATGCCTTGGGAAGGGGACAATTGCTGGGTCGAGCTGGCGAGACACACCAACAACAAGGAGGGTGCGGCATTCAAACGCGCCCAACAAGGCCCAGTCACGCTAGAACACATGCTCGCGCTTCGAGCGGCTCTCGATCTTTAATGCCCTTTCAACGCAGCCGTCTGGTCCATTGCCACCGCCGTCTTCTGGGGCTGCTGCGGCCTCGGTGAACTCACCATCCCTTCCCCCGACAAGTATGACCCTAAACATCATGTCTCACGCGGTGCGCTCATCAAGTGCATCCACCCCGACTCCTCCTCACCCGCCATGGCCGTCCCGCTCCCATGGACCAAGTCTACACGCGAACCCGGCGCCACGCGAACACTCACCGATTGTGACGACAACCTATGTCCCTCTAAAGCCCTCAATAACCACCGGAACATCAACAAACGTGTTCCCCCCCGACGCCCCCCTCTTCGCTTTCGAGGCCAGCAGCAGGAATTGGTCCCCGATGATGAAGGACTGGTTCCACCGCCGCTGCTTACCCATCTGGAAAGCAGCAAACCTGCTCGCCGTCTTTGGCCATAGCTTCCATATAGGCGGTTCCACCGAGCTCCTACTCGCAGGCGTCCCTTGCGACATCGTAGCGGCGCTCGGCAGTGGGACCTCCCTCGCGTTCCTGCTTTATTGGCGGAAAATCGAGCATATAATCCCAATGAACATCGGCAAGGCCTACAACCAGCAGAAGTTGACCGACATCGCCCAGGAATTCGAAGCCTTCCGCGTTGCCAATGGAATTGCCGTCTTTAGCGCGGACGAACAACTCTAGCCACCTTACCGCACAGCCATTTTATCCCTCCTTACAACCTCTGTCCATACCTTACTACTAATACACCTGTCTCACTACTACCTTCCCAATCCCGAGCTCCAGTTCTTGTGGGGTAAGCCGGCGGCGTGCCACAGGCACTTCGCCAACTGTTGTGAGCTTATGCTCTGGGTGCTAGAGTTGGCTCCGCGCCTTTGGCGCGTTTTGCCGTCTCCCCCGGGAGTCTCTCCGGGTGCTCAGAGCCTGTGTCTCGCCCTCGGTCGTATTCCCCCTCACCGCAGCGCGCAGCGCGACCCCCCCAGTCGCCTCCACACAGCCCGCTGCAGGCAGACAAGCGGTCGAGCCTACGGCTCTTCCCCCCCACACCACGAAACGGAGAACCCACCGTGGATTCCACGTTTCGTGGCCCACTTCCCCTATCTCGGCTCGTGGTAGCCGCTTGTCTTATTTGGGATTTTGGAATTTGAAATCCATTCAATGATATCAGAACAGATTTTGTGGCCAGGGATATGGTATAGTGAAGAGAACAAAGTGGGTGTGACTCGATGGGTGGGATCAGTGAGGGAAGTGCACCAGACGTTTGGGTGCCTTCTCCGTCGATCATTTTTTCAATCTCCGACGGTCCGACGGACCGCAGGCACCCAAACGTCTGGAGCCGGGACTATGCCTTATTTCAATAATATTTGCCGTTGCTGCCTGCAACACTCTTTCAGCGATTCCCAGGCCTGCCAGTGGAGGGCTGTTTTGTTTTAAACAGCCCACCTGATTCTTCTCTCATTTACATACAATGGCGCTAAAATCATGGGATGCTCGGCTTCTAACGCCGGTGTCAAGGCGCCAACACCCCAGACCCCAGGGCCATTCATCGGCGAAAACAGGTATCGGAGAATTCCATGACAAGTCAGCTGGGGGGCCTGCTGTGACAGCCTGGCTATATAAGTCACGAATAGATCTCTGGGAGAACCTCTGGTTCTCATCCTCTCTTCCGACATGGCGAGCACAGAGGAATCAAAGCCTGCCACCGCGTGGGGCTTCCATGCGTCGGACGACATTGTATCACGTTTGGCTGCTCAAGACATTGTGCCGTGGTACAAGAAGCCGAACCTGCGTATACTGTATCTGATTCTTCTCCCAACGTGTATTGGGGTGGAAATGACCAGCGGGTAACTGAAACCGGTGAATAATCAGTTAGATGCTATGCTAAACCCCGGACAGCTTCGATTCGTCCATGATAAATGGTCTCCAGGCGGTTGATTCTTGGGATACCTGTGCGTCTCTACTTTAAATTCAAGGTACCACCTTCCAGTCTGTACTAATCTGTTCCGCGTTCAGTCTATCACTCTCCTCGCTCGACCCTGCTGGGCCTGATGTCCGCAGCATACTCACTTGGCGCCATCGTCGCGCTGCCAGCAGTTCCATATGTGAACGATGAGTGGGGAAGACGACGGGCCATTCTTTTTGGAAGTATCTTGATGGTTATCGGTGCTGTTTTGCAGGCCGCCTCGCAGAACTGTAAGTCTTTCCAGATAGCGTTGGCAGTCCATCCGCTAAATCCTTCTGGAAAAGTCGCCATGTTCGTAATATCTCGGCTCATCCTCGGGCTTGGCATTCCGTTTGCGATCGTTGCGGCATCCTCTCTTATTGGAGGTATGTCCCGATCCCCTCCGTAAAAAAATGTCGTTCACTGCGAGTAGAATTGTCGCATCCCAAAGAGCGTGCCAGGCTGGGCTCGCTGTTCAACTCTTGCTACTTTATCGGTGCGTTTGGCGGAAACTACTTAGTACTGAAGACAATCTGATACCCTGATATCTAGGCTCCATCGTCGCGGCGGGTGTCACACTCGGGACATTTGCCATGAAGAACAACTGGGGCTGGCGTATTCCCTCGCTCCTCCAAATATCCCCGAGCATCCTCCAAATTACCTTCATCTACTTCCTCCCAGAATCCCCGCGATGGCTCATTTCCAAGGGCCGCGGGGCCGAAGCCTTTGCAATTCTCGCGAAATACCACGGCGAGGGCGATGTGCACTCCGAGTTCGTCAAGGCGGAGTATGCGCAGATAGAGAAGACGCTGGAGCTGGAACTGGAGCATTCTAAGACGAGCTGGAGAGAGTTTGTGTCGACTTCCGGGATGCGGAAGCGGCTGTTGGTTGCGGTGCGCATCTGCTCTCAGATATGATCAGCGACAAGGCAGATGATCTGATCACGGAACACAGTCGGGACTCGGTCTGTTCACGCAGTGGAGCGGCAACGGACTAACTTCGTGAGTGGAACGATCTCCATCCGACGAAGTTCCCTGGTCGAATCCTGCGTTCACATAGGTACCTTCTGGCGCGCATTCTGGACGAGATTGGCGTCCACGAGAACCGGACCAAGAATCTCATCAACTTGGCGTTGACGTGCTGGGGATTCGTCAATGCGACAGCCCTGGCCTTGACAGTGTCGAAATTCAAACGGCGGACGATGTATCTGGCAAGTCATCGCGTTCCCCACAGTGGATCGGAAATCTGACGCAGGTTCGGTACTAGTGCTGCACAATTTCTCTGTTGCTAATCTTCACGGCATGGACCATCGCGAGTGCGCGATATGTGATAACCGGAAGCAAAGGCGCATCAAAGGCGGTCCTGGTGTACGCCTTGGCTGTCCTTGATTTTCGCGGCGCCTGGCCATAATTCTTTACATCAGGTTCATATTCCTGTACAGTCCAGCGTACAACTTGGGCTACAACGCCTTGACGTACAGTATGTCCCGCTGTTCTCCTCCGCAGCGTCCTTTGCTCTGCTAATACGCCCCGCAGCCTTTCTGGTCGAGTTGTTCCCGTTCCACGCGAGGGCAAAAGGAATCACGGTGTTCCAGTGGTTCGGGCGCATGGCCGGGTTCCTCAACCAATTCGTCAACCCCATCGGGCTGGCGCACTCTGGTATGTAGACACTCCCGTCTAGCGTCCGTCTGCTCACGATTCTCTCTGCACAGGGTGGAGGTACTACATCACGTTCGTAGCTCTCCAGTGCATGTACCGTGCATTGATTGAAAGGCCTTTGCAGATACGTCGTGTGGCTCGCATTCGAGGTCGTGTTCGTGTACTTCCTCTTCCCCGAGACGGCGCACCGGACCTTGGAGGAGCTTGCATTTCGTACGCGCTCCTCCTTCTTCAACCAGCGCATTAACTAAGTCGTGTTTTTATCAGTGTACGAAGGCGATCAGATCCGCGAGGAGCAGAAGAAGCGCGTGGAGGATGAGATTCGGCACGAACATCACGATGGGAAGCGTGTTTCTGAGGACCCGGCCGAGGAGAAAGCCTAGTCGATAACGATTGCTAACGCCTTGGTGGCCAGGAATGTCATAGACCTGATATGTGTCACTGTCAAAACTGCTAAGTCAGTTTCAGCATATGTTAGTGGCCTCATTGCCTGTGAATTGCTAGGGATGCGCAGGAGAAATGCGACATATTATTCGAGATGTTCTTCCCGCCCGCCCCTCCCACTGACTCCCTAGGTATACCTGATGATTATGACTACCCGGAACCCGTCCCCATGCCCGACTTCACCTAGTCTCTCTAAAACAGATACTCTATAAAATTTGCGCTCGTACCTCGCGTTATAGAGTCTGTTAGTTACCGCGTCAACTAACCGGCGTCCAATCTTATTATCTAATGATGTGATTACACCACCAAACAACTCATTTATTTTCACGCGTCTCCACCTCACTCGACGCGTATCCCCGCCATCTGACGCGACGCAATGGCGAACAACTCATCTAGAATGGGTCTAGTCCCCCCTGAGACCTTCTATGCCACTCCAAGACGGCCCCCACCACGGCAATCCACTTCTGTGAGCGCCGATACAAATGGAGCCTTTACATGGGTTCCCGGAAACAATTCCCCAATACCGGGCCCGAATTACACCCCTGCGGGACGAGGTAAGTCACATGAATAGAAACCTTCATCAACTTACCTTCTGTTGCAGCTCCATTTCTCGAACAAATGACTCATCCGCCTCTACTCCTGCCACCGCCAACGTCCCGTCAACACAACCCAGGCTCAAAGCCAAGAGGCGAAATGTATGGGAGAAGGCAGATGGAATTCTCCGCCGCCCCATTCGTCGATGAGATGGGCCTCGTCAACACTCGTAAAGGAGATGTTGTCCCGGAACTCCTGGCAGTTTGTGATGAACTCCCACAGCTTGTTCATCAGCTGCTCCGGATCAACACAAACGATAGACCAGCGGCACGACACGATCTCCGCGGCTATGTTACGACCAGCTTTGCGCGCGTCAGCCAGAGCTTCGCGTGTGCACGCAAGAGCAGGAATGCCGAGGGCCTAGAGTTCAAATATCTGATAATTATACACGGTACGGAAGGAGACACGGGGGAAGGTGTAAATCACGTAAGGTAGGGCGCATGGACGATGCGCACATGTCACATGACTCTGACACCGCCAAAATCAGTGCCATCAAATGGCTTTTGGTCGGACTCTAGCCTTAATGGCGCCTTCTATCAGGACTAAATCGAAAATCTGGCCGCAAGGAAATGTCGGGAAGGTTTCTGGCTACATTTCCTTGCAGGCCGATTTCTTGATTTGGGCCGGAAAAAAGTGCCATTAAGATTTTTGTCCGAAATGTGTCCAAATCAGGTGACGTGTGCGCATCGTCCATGCGCCCTACCTTACGATATTGGCCGAAAGTCCTTTCGTGGGTGCGATCACCAGTCCGACAGGCGTCTTCCTCTTCTGATCCCCAAACCCCGGGTACATCGCGGGATTCTTTGCAACCTCAAGAAGTACAAGAATGGGGACAGCAAAGAGGGCCGATTTGCCGTCACCCGTCGCAGTGATGCAAAGAACATCCTCGCCGTCGAGGATCCAGGCGATGACGGTGACTTGCGAGTCGCAAAGACCACCAGTCCATTGAGGTATTTTCGTCGCGACAATCTGTTGTATGGTCGTACGACCATGTTCGGTTTGCCATTTCTGGCCTTGCGACGGTGCCATGCGCGAGTACACAAAGTCGTGTCGAGAACGTTGACAGTTGTTGTCGTGTTTGATGGGACACGTGTCTTCCCAAAACGGATTGCTTACATCATAAACCTGGTCGCCTACTATGACAGCGCGGTAACCACAGGACTAGACTTCACCCACAGCTTGTACGACGAAGTCATTCGCAAGGCCAAGTCGTACACCCCTGGGACGGACGGTGTTCTTTTCATCGTTCTTCAAGCGTACCACATCATTGGCGACATTCTCTGGGCCCTCTTCCAGGCGACACGCCGTATAAATTACGAGACACCGTTGCTGAAAGAATTGTTTACAGCTGCCCTTCGCAAACCAGGATGCTTGGACTATGCTCTCGCCAAATCCTTCCGACCCATCGCGCTATACCGCACCATCAAGAAATCCTTCTGCTCGATGTACAGCACCATGACTTCGTACGTCAGCGAAAAATACCAGCTAATCCCGTCTACGCACATGGGCGGCCATCCGGGCCGCACCACCACAGACACCATTCATCTGCTTACCTCTCGCATCAAGGATGAATTTCGCCACGGTAATGTTGTAACTCTCCGACATTCGCGCGGCGTTCCCGAACGCTGTTCAACCCCGGCTCATTCACAACATGCGCGCTCGCCGTGTCCCCGCTGAACTTGTCGAGTTCTATGAACACGACTTGTTGGAATATGGAGTCACGCCGTCATGGCAAACTCCAAGTACGTTACCGTTACCGTAACACTCTGTACACTGCCGCTTTGTTTCTTAGTCTATGCATTGCTTTGCAGGTTGCTTTAGCTATGATTTTAGTATATAAGTAGTATCCTTTGTACTTTATACTCTGTCGGGATTGCAGCAGAGCAAGCCCAATCAAAGCTTCTGGCTGACTAAGCTTGTCCGAATCTCACACGACTTAGCCGGCCAAGGCTTCCCACCACCATCATCTCAAATGCCGAAGTTGGCCATTAGCCCTCCCAGCCACTATGCCTTGCCAAATGTACTTGCATAGTCCTGGGAGCTGTCTATACAGACCACTTCCCATAGAGATGCATGTGTCGTCGGGAAAATGGCGGAAAGCCACAAACTACATCCACCTTGGTGGTCGCGCATCCAGCTCAGTTTTGAGCCGTGTTCCTCATTTTACCTCCCATCCTGCTGTACGTAGAGGCTCAAAGTCCTCTCTAGCTGATCCACGATAGACGGGGCTTGACTGCATCGACAGCTGGCCCATTATAACGTCGATTCGGGACACTGAGAGAGAGTCAGAGGCCCGAGGGCATACGAAGCACCAGTGTGATGTCTGCAGGGACACCGTAATGGGCCATATCTTGATGCTTTATTGCTTGCTGTCCACCTAGGACTTGACTGTAAAAAGTAGCATTGGATTGCATCGATAAAGGCAGAGTAGGAGCCAGGGGAGGAGGGGAATTCGTGAATCGTCGCTGCCAGCGTGGCAAGAAACCCTCTGCCCTACCCGTTCCGGCCCAATGATGACGTTGTCTGGACTCCGGATCTAGCCGTCGCCACATCAGATAAGATTACGACTACAAAGAGCAACTGATCGCAGGCTTAGGCTGGCCCTTTCTGCTTGCCTGTTGTCTTCATTTTTTACTTACACTGGTTGAGCATTTCAATTTTTTCACCTTCTTTTTCAGTGAAAAATGTTGTTTATTTTTCAGACATTTTTCACTGAAAATGAAGGTGAAAATTTTAAAACTTTTTCAGCACTTTCTCAATTCAAGGTGAAAAATTCGAAATAAAATAAGAAAGTGATGAAAATGTTTTGAAATTTTTACCTGCTTTTTCGGTGAAAAATGTGTGAAAAATAAACGACATTTTTCACTGAAAAAGAAGGTGAAAAATTTGAAATGTTCAACCAGTGTTACTTACTTACTCTTTTTTATGTAGCTTTTCTGTACTTATTTGCATGCGTGCCTATAGGGACTGTTGAGGCGATGTTGTGGTAGAGCTGGATGGCCGGGATGTGGAAATGCTTCCACGTCCTACATTTGGCTTTACTGTTATGTGACCGTTATTTTACATTACATCATTTGTTTAGTCAGTAAATATGGACCCACCACGCCACATACCATCTCTCAGCTACGTACCACCTCGTTTGTGACCAGTGTAGGGCAAGTGCCCAGAGGAATCAACAGAGACCTCGCCCCCTAGTGTCTAAATCGTCACCAGTGTGCTCCCTTGAGCTATAAACCCCAGAATCACACGCCACAACCCTGCACTCTTTTCTGCACGATAAACTGTCCTGCCGACACTCTCCTTTTGACCGTCTTTCATACTCAAGGCTTCCAAGCCTTTTTCCCATTTTTCTATCCAAAAACCACTCTAGCCATACCGGATCACCGACCCATTCCACAAACCTCGCCCCGGCACATTTATTCTGCCACAGTGGAGCCCACCGCGAGGGAAAGGTCTCTTAGTGGGATCTCTTGGGTTTTCCGTGTGGTCCGTCCTTCTAGCATCCCATTTTTCACTCATATTTCATCATGACGGTCCCCACGCCACTCGTCGCATGCCCGAGCGCTCCCACGCTCGTCTCACATCCCCACATTGCACTACGCTTCGAGAACGCCACTGGATCTGCATTTTCTGCATTTTATACGCACTCTTCTTCGCATTCCCCCGTTCCTAATCAACCACCACCTTCGCCTCCCGACAAAAAGCGCTCGCACCGATGCTTCGTATGTGGTGGCACAGGTAAACACCGTCTCAACCCCAGGTTTTGCCCGCGCACATGGGAGCTTGCTAATAATGGCCTTGTCAAATTCAACATTGACGGTCACCTCGTCTCGTTCGACGGATCACCGCTCCCCATGACACGCCATCCCGGTGGAGTTGCAGCCCATCTTCTCTCTCCCCGGCATCTTACACCACGAACGATCCTGGTACCTCCACGTCGCGTTCGTCACGTTCCTACGCCATCCAGTCGCAGCTACGAATCAGATCCCCCGCACACGCCGTCCGCTGTCGCTGTACCCCCTTGTCACGTCCCAACGTTTGACCGCAGCTTCGAGTCAAATCCCCCGCACATTCTGCGGAAGCCGCTGCACCTCCTCGTCGTGTTCCCAGCCTCGATCGTACGTTCATCGTGAATCCCCCACATGTTCCGCCCGTCGCGCGCATTATACCACCTTCCATTTCCACGCCAATTCCTCGTTCTACCACTGTTCCCAAATCGAACCCAGGTCCAGTTTCGAAATCACATTCTCCGTCTAGGCGCAGTTCTCGCCCCAGTTTCATTTTGGAATTATTCGACTACCTCATTCTTTCTCCCTCATTTCGACGACAACTCGAGGCAGTCATCAAGATGATCGATCGTTTAGATACGGGGAACGATCCATCCAGCCTGCGGAAGGTTGTGGAGCCTATTCGGGAGCATCTTAAATCTTTCGTTGTTGAACTATGATTTATTTCATGGCTCACTCATCATTCACGTTCTAGTACTATGTTCAAGTTCTATTTCATCCCTCATTTTATCTGCGGCCATCCTCCTCCTTCCCTTTTCTAAACCGATGTCGGGGTCGACATCGAAATCCCCCGCACTGTGGTAGAGCTGGATGGCCGGGATGTGGAAATGCTTCCACGTCCTACATTTGGCTTTACTGTTATGTGACCGTTATTTTACATTACATCATTTGTTTAGTCAGTAAATACGGACCCACCACGCCACATACCATCTCTCAGCTACGTACCACCTCGTTTGTGACCAGTGTAGGGCAAGTGCCCAGAGGAATCAACAGAGACCTCGCCCCCTAGTGTCTAAATCGTCACCAGTGTGCTCCCTTGAGCTATAAACCCCAGAATCACACACCACAACCCTGCACTCTTTTCTGCACGATAAACTGTCCTGCCGACACTCTCCTTTTGACCGTCTTTCATACTCAAGGCTTCCAAGCCTTTTTCCCATTTTTCTATCCAAAAACCACTCTAGCCATACCGGATCACCGACCCATTCCACAAACCTCGCCCCGGCACATTTATTCTGCCACAACGTATTTGGTGTTTTTTCTGGCCGATGGGGAGTTATGGTTAACGAGCAATGAATTGCCGCTGGCCACCCACGAGGTTTTACCCGTACGACCCACCTGTTGTGGCCACAGCAGGTCGGGAAGACCACCAAGTGCTTAGTCTTTCCGCCCCCCTACAGTAGTGTGTGTGTTCTATGTATGATGGGTAACTTCTTAGTCTACAAAAGTTACGATGTCAGACGTAGTAAACTGATTGTTCCAGTTGTGGGACCGCGTCAGTATAATATACCTCCTCCTCCTCCAACAGGCTGCTGTAATGTAAACCAGCTTTTGTTCTGCTATGTGTGTTGCGCATCGGGATCCACCCGCTCTCCCCGCGACTATTTCGTCCTTTTCGCTCTCTTCATTAGTCAGCAATGCACTGCCACTTCCGTCTCAAAAATCGTCGTCACTTTCCGTCGTACACCCTGCTTCATTCGCTTCACGCCAGTTGGGGCGAAGCTGATCTTTTGCTGGGAACACTACTGTCATGGTGACCACACCGGGATCCGGAATTCACAACACGCTACACTGACTTACTCATTTACTGTACCTGGGGTTTCCCTGTTGACACCGGAGCAATATCCTCATCTAAATAGTATTGTCGTGAATGCACAGCACAACAGCATGGCCGGTGGAAGATTTTTGTGGCATCCTTGCTAAATTTGACTGAGCAACAAGTGACCCGGTAACAACAAGGCACTCACTCACTTATTCCAGAGGCAAGATCTTCTTCCCGGATGCAGCAGTGATGTGCACTTCACGCCAGCTCACCCAACTTCCAGCCAGTTCATACTGCAATGCACCGATACTCTGCCGTATCTTATGCATGATTGTGCCATGTACATAAACTGGGATCATGCCGCCATGGTCAGTTGTTTCCACCTGGTCTCAAGACACCTGATATGTTTTTTTTGGCGCTCGAAACTCGAATTATCTTGGGATCAGGTTCCCAACAGTTCGATCTGCCAAGATCTGCATAATCAAGGCTATTTGAGATGGCTATTCCGTTGCCCCAACCCATTATAATATGGACACAACTTGAGTTGTCAACCAAACGGAGGATGGTACAATAATCGGATTGGTCCGGAAAACAACTCCTTGTCAGACAAGTCCTAGCTAACATGCGGACTTCTTGGAATCTTCAAAGGACACCAATTCTCTTCTCTATCAACAATGCGCACCGATAAACTCTTCAGGATTTCTCTGAGATAGGTGTTTGCATATTTTCGGGGAGAGATTTGTGTTCCTTGAACCATTCTTTGGCTCCTGGTTTGCGCTGTTCTTGATCTGTGGCTACCCCTGTTGATGTGCTGATTTGTTTTGCTTTTTTGTGTTCTTTTAGTTCTACCACGGTGAGTTAGATGTTTCGACTGAAGGCTGCGACTGTGAGCTCGGCTATAGGGATACAGAGAGGCCCAGGGACGATGGTGTAATTAGTGCATGTACACTGGGATACTTCCTGGAAACTGGTGTTCCTAAGTGGGACCGTGCCATGTAATCCTACCTACCTACCTACCTACCACCCGCCTCAAATTCGATGATTTCCTATCGGAGCCGTATATCATTACGAATGGTATAGGCCAGGGTGCCCCCTCGTCCGGTAACCTCTTCCATTTTTATAACTCGCCACTCCTCGAGGTTCTGACAGACCCCAAAACCTCTGCCACTGGCGCATATTACAATGACACATTCCTCCTAGCAGCAGTGCCGTCCTTTAAAGAATGCGACGAGATCATGGATCCCATGACTGCATCATCCCGTACCTGGTCGCGCACCCATAACTCGGACTTTGAGGAGTCCAAGTTCGGGATGGTGTGCATGCATGCGTAGGGCCGCTCCGACGAACAAACTCCATACAACTGGAATGGAACTCAGATTCCGCACGTTGATCATATCAAATTTCTAGGTATTTTAATTGATGAGAAACTCAACTTCAAACTGCAGGCAAAAGCGGCTTCCACGAAGGGAATGAAAGTCCTATTTGCTTGCAATCACCTCACCCACCCCACCTTTGGGCTCCCTCACAAATATGTCAAACACCTGTATGAGAGCGTTGTAGTCCCCAAAATGACCTACGGCCTCGACACTTGGTACACACCTATTCACATCAAACCAGGATCAACGGCCAGACAGGGCAGTGTCGGTTTTGCGAAACGACTAGGTAAAGTACCTTCAAGAAGCTCTATACAGACCTCTCTGTCTTTGTGATGCTGGCAGTACAGCTACAAGTTTGGGCAGAATACTGTGCTGTTTCGACCAAATGTTCAGGTGACGGATGACGGAGAGTCATGAACTGAACAATTTTGGCATAGGTGATGGTGATGGCAAGATTTTGAGGCCCAAATAGGCTTCTGCTCCCCAAAAATCCCAGGTTGGCAGGACCTACAAATGTGCACTGTGTCGGCAGGAGGGTCACAATCGCTCAAAATGTCCTATCCAGTTGTAGATGACTGTGTTGAGATTAAAATATCATTGTGCCCCGCCATTGTGTGACCTGAGCCATTCAACTTATAAGTTGCAAAATCTGTCAGCTAAGGAATTCCAACTATGGTGAGGGGCCTTAGATGTTGTAAATATTTGTTTAGCTGCTGAGAATCCTGCCCCCAAGTGCTCGTTGGCATTGCTTGAACATCGCGAAAAGTTAGCATGACGGTCATGTGACCGCATGCCGAAGGGCCGAGTTGCCGAGTCCCCGCACTTGGCACCAGCCTTGCACCGACCGCCGGTGAGAGAAACCCTTGGAATTCGGGTTTCAAATAACACAATTTTTTTGGTAGGGGTTTCCATTGAAAGCTGGGTTCCTCAGTAGAATAATCCCAAATTAAGCGAGTCCCACTAATGATGGCACAGCCGCCTGCTGCCATCACTACATCAATTTCGGCGGCATCGGCAAGTCCTCAGCTTTGCGAGGCAAAGTATTTATTGGATCTATTTAATGTTCCCTTGGTCAGTCCACGTTCCGCTGGTGGGAACAGTGTTCCCCCCAGACCCCCTCCTTTTGCCTGACGGCACATCCCTTGGGTTTTAGGCTCGGCTATTACCAAGAATATATATTTTTCATGCTTATTCCTCCCTTTCATGAATGCTCTTGCACAGGGGAGACCTCCGCGGATCCCCCCTTGGTGCTCGTCGCTGGGCCTGCCACGTGGAGCTTTTCTGCTCGCTGCAGGGGCCCACTGTGTGGTGCTCTATATGTTGTTTTTTTTTGTGTGTATTTATTTTTCTGCTTATTCCTGCTCTTTTTGGAACATCTTGCGCGGGGGAGACCCCGCGGACCCCCTGACGCTCGCCGCTGGGCCCTCTGCGCAGTGCTACGCTCACCATGAGGCCCACTGCGTGGTGCAGATGAGTGAGGAGGGTTTCAACCCATTTGATGCGCTGATGGCCAAGTCCTACTATCAGTGCACCAGTCCCACTAACTACCATTAGCTGAGGGTCGAGTCTCACTAACGACGATTAGCTGAGCATTAGCCGAGTCCCACTCCCACTAATCTCGTCGTTACTCCCTCTGCCTTGGATCCGACCATGACCACACAGTTTTCGAGTCAGAAATCGTCGGTGTGACCCTCGCTCTCTCCTCCATTCCCTCCATTGTCCATATCCACCGCGTATTCGTCGGGATCGACAGCCAGAGTGCAATCTGTGCTCTGCACCACCCCTGCCAGCAACCTGGCCAGTACCTACTGCTGGAATTTCACACCGAGCCCTCCCACCTGAAAACCCGCATTCCGAACATCGAACTTCACATCGGCTGGGTCCCCAGCCATGTAGACTTTGCGCCCAACGAATGCATCGACAAAGAAGCAAAAAGGCCACGCAAATCCACGACCTTCCCCACCCCTGTACCCCTGCTCTCTTTCAATCCATGCTCCCCTGCAGCACCGCTGCCATGAAAGCGGCATTCCAATCGTACACCGTATCACTCTGGAAAGCATCCCCCTGTTGTGAGAAATACAGCCGACTGGGTAAGAACACCACAGTCCACTCAATCCATAAACCCCTGATCACCCTCTCCCACAGCAACTTGAGCCTCATCGTCCAACTTCGCACACAGATGGTAGGCCTCAATGCATGGCTCTACAGGATCAAGCGCGCCGAGTCCCCACTATGTCCAATGTGCCATCGTCGCGAAGACGTCCCCCATTTCATCTTCTTCTGTGCCCGTTTCACCCATCACCACATCTTCCTACATACTGCCCTCGGCCGTAAATCCTCGTCTCTCGGATACCTGCTTACGAACGAAAAGGGATCCACCACCTCCTACGATATGTCACCAACGACCTCCCTGCATACCACGATACTGCGCCTCCCGACCCCAACCCCTGACCTTATGCTCTCCGACAATCATCCTCACTTATGCCCTCCACCGCCTTCTACACTCAATTACATCCATGCCTACTCACTTTCACATATATCTACAATACTCTCCACTTACCCTCCGACTTTTCCCTCCTCCCTCCCCATCTCGCTATACAACACACACATATCTCTTTACCACTTTACCTACCACATCATTTCACACTAACATTTTACCTCTGCCTACAGTACCGCCTCCTCCGAGTGTCCGAGCTGCAGCTCCGCTTCTTTGTGTCTTTGTGCGTTTGAGCTATGCTCTGCTTCCTCGCACGTTGGAGCCCGTCTCTGCACTCGTACCTGCTCCTGTCCCACACGTCCCACTCCACAGTTGCCTGTCCCGTCCCGCCTACCCCGCACCGTTCGGTTAACAGATAACATATGGTCTGGATGCAACCTGGCAGACCTAAATTGTTAGATGGCATAGATAACATCGTGTACAATAGCTGCTTACAGCAGCTCGAGCACGCTAATGGATTTCATCATCATCATGCCTGTGAATATTTGTCAAATATAAGTGATAGAACCTCTGGACCAGTTTTGTTCATTGCATGTTACGCCGACATACTTGATAGCTATCGATCATCCATCAGCGGAGGCCAGAAGTGAAAAGATAGGATCTACGAACCTACTGTGTCATCCGTAATTCCGTCGCCCTGTAAATTATGTGGGAAGCTCAAAGCGTCGGCAGAGGGAAGGCTACCTTTGCACCGAAATCCTTGACGTTTCGGAAAACCTGATAAGTAGTGGAGTTTGGGTTGAATGCGGCAATGCCCTGGTGCTTGATATTTTGCATCCAAAACGGAGAGGCGGGAGCAGCGCTAATTTGATGTCAAATACGGCAAAGAGCTAGAGCGCCTGGACATATGTCCCCCTTCCGATGGGAGTGGTGCATGTCGTTCCAAGGGAGTAGACCAATGCTGCGTAGCTGATAACTGTGGCGATTTTCGATGCGAGAAATAGCGAAAGCATGGTGCTTTCGTTCGCGATCCAAAGTGACAAGTCAGAGCAGTCGAAATGAATAGGGCGCCTGAGCTTTATACTGAGCTGAAATGTTCATGCCAACTGCCAAAATGGCAGTTGGCAGTTGACATGGACATGCCCTGGGGTTTGTTCCTGTGCGAAAATCTTTTTAAGATTTTACCGAGTCGGGTCCAGCATTCAGCCGAGGAGGAGGAGGAGGAGGATTGCCTGCGCGGTCCCAAATTGAAACAGCAGGTAGCCGTACTACACACATGTGACGCCTACATGAATGCTACGGATGCCCTAATGCCGCCGCCGTTGTGAACACGTCATATGGAAGCGAAGAGAGAAAGAGATGATCAAGTATGAGCAGTGATGAAAATGAAGGGACAAGCAGCATAGACGATCGCTGGGAACAACTGGATCGCGCCGAGAGGAATCTGGTGTCACGAATTCAAGACGGGGGGATAAGGCTCCAACCATTCACTTTCCGTTTGTCGAGGGGCGTACACCGCATCGTGGCTGGGTGATATATCAGACCTTGTAATAAGAGACGTGCGCTGGTGTATCAGAACCTCTGCCTCCGAGATCCGGCTGATATATCATCTTCCATATGCCATGCAACGTGCGGGCAGCATTTCGGGCCAGGGGCGTCAACGGACTGCCGTATCGTCGACATGCACAGGTACAGCGTACATTCCAAAGGGGCGAAGGGATGTACGTATTCGACTGATTTTTTTGTCTTCAGGGGACTTGTGAACGACGTCTTCGATTCCAATCGCAATTTACATCATTCCTGATGTACTACAAGTGTAAACGACAATTTCACTGTGTAAGGGAGCATGTAAGACGATTGAATGACCAGAATCAAATGCGGCGCACCTAATTATCTCCAGAATCCCAATATATATGCTCCCACGCCTTCGGGTATATCTTGAGAGAACAACGGTCGTATTTGGTGGCGAAGACAATGACCGGGACCATCAGGAAAGCTGGATGTAGTCTTGCCAACGAAGACACCAGCGGGCCATGGGGCAAGGGAACGACGGATGTTTGAAGGTGGAGTATACAGTTTCAGCTGTTTGGAAGTCTCTGGAAGGTGTGCGCGGGTTTCTGCCAGGTGGATGGGACGAGACGTGAGATGTAGCGCGAGTACAAGGGAGTGCGCTGTCAAGATGGTGTTTTGATCGAAAGCAAACACATAACAATAGCCCGATCGGGCGATTGAAGAAATACAGTCTCGTTCAAGAGGTCTCAGATCTCTGGATCTGGCCCACGAGGGCCAAATATTTCCTGTTTGTTTCCAACAAACAACCCAGCATCTGAAGCATTATTTGACTATCTGAAGTTGTCTACATCAAAACCTATGGGATTGCAGCACTCAAACGAAAGATTTCCCATTTGGGCAATGTAGCGAAACAAGTTTCCTCTACTGTAGTGCGAGTATCTCATTGTCAGCCTAGCTAAGGTCTTATAATCCCGAACTGAATACATCCCTCTACTCAGGGTTTCATTCTGTTGAGGTCAAGTATTAGCCTCATGTACAAAACCGCATGTATTGCACCATCTGAAGGTCAGCTCTGGATGTGAAACACGATTTTCCAGCCAACTGACCTCGAATATGTCAAAGGTTCCTCGATCCCCGCAGTCGTTCTCGTTTTGACTGGTTCAGAACATTGGACAGTGTGTCTGAATCTAGACAAATGTCAGGCCCCACTACTGTATTGTATGTCATTCCGTGGTTATAGAGCTTGTAAATTCGACTCATACGCAAACTCAGAAGGTATGCTTGCGGGGTGTCAAAATTTGCCTGACAATATGTGAAAATTTCTGCCCATATAATCCGTATTTCATGATAATTAAACTAACGGAACTCGAATATACAAAAAGTTTTGTAATTGATTTTTTTTTTTGAGTACCTAGTTTTGGTCCAATTGGTGGAAATTATTGCAAATGGAATTGGAGTATTGTAAACCTGCCAGTACGTCAGACTGGTGGTGAAACAGCAGATATAGGTCACCAAAGAGTAAAATAGTGATTTTGTAGTTGTGAGAGCCAATTTTTTTTCGGGGGGGCGGGGGGGGGGGAGATCCCATCACCATTGGCTAGGTTCGATGCTGACAAAAACTCTAAGCCGCCTGTATGATACAATGATGAGCCCTCTGCTGAGCTTGAATATCTGTTTCTATATAGCAGCGTGCTCCACTAGCAGGAATTCCAGCAAGGAGAGGGTTGAAAACCCCAAGACTGTATCTAGATACATCTGAATCTGAGCAGCCCTGTATCATGTTATATCCATATCATATCATATCATATCATATCACGGAATATCCACATCCGAAAGGAGGAGCAAGGCCAGATCGTATTCATATTTTTTAGATATATCCAAAATATATCTGGCCATATTGTATTTTTGGCCAGCACTAGCAGCACTTCCGGCATGCGCTCGACTCAGCCAGATCCATGTTGAGGCGAATTTGGGTCAATGGCCAAAGCACGGTCTCGACGTAGCGTTCGCAGTGGGCCTTCGGGATAGTGACCGTCGCCATGTCCGCCAAAACGGGCGACCGAGGAAGATACCTGCGCAGGACATCGTCTACACAAGCAGTGCGAACCGGAGGGGTGACTGCCAGCAAGACAAAGAGGGTGCTAGAGGAATGTTAGTACACATCTTGACTCGAATCAATGAACAACTTACTCATCCGCCTGAAGGGTGCTTAGCGAAGCGGTAGCTTTGTCAATAATATACCAGGCGAGATCTTGATGAGGAGAGTCCAGTGCAAGTAGTATCGACTGTAACAGAGCGATACGAACTAAAAGTGGTGTCAGCTAGTACAACGTGGCAATAACGATGAAAGTGCTTGCTCACCATCCTGATGCAGCGGTCGATCCCAAAGCCGCCTGACCAAGTCCTGCATCTCCGGTAGCTTGATGTACGTCGTAATGATCCGAACGAGCTCCTTGAACACCCCAATCTTCAATGGCTTCGCTGTCGGTGGCTCCAAGAACATTGGCACGCTGGCCAACAGAACGTGCTCCAGCGACCGCTTCACCGAGTGCACAGCGGTTCTAGCCAGCTCACCCGCGGGAATAGCTGGTGCCAGTCGGAGCTGAATCCCTGATGCGGGTCCGTCCAGGTGCGGAAGGAACATGAGAATGGCTTCCGAGATCCGAGGGTTGAGGTCATCCTCAGTTAACGGCGCAGCAAGCTCGTGGATGGTCGTAGTTGGAAATTTGGTGAACTGCTCGGTTGCTCGGACCCGAGTATGGAGAGGGAACTCGTTCGAGTGAATGATGTTCAATAACATCTCCGTGAAAACCTACACATCTGCCATGGGATTCAGAGCTCTGAATCCGATGTGGCAGTGCATTCCGACCTATCTATCTGATCCTGGAATGTGGCCCCACATTCTGTTTTCCCTAAGCCCCAGCACCGGAATCTGGCTGCTTGCACCCACACTTGCAACCGGAATCTGGGTGCTTCCCCTTTCCTCCTTTCCTCACTGATCCCCGTTTTCGGTGTCTTTTACCGTCTTCACCCTCTCCCTTCCCTGATCTGGCTGCTTTTAACGAGAATGTGACTGCTTTAACAAGAATGTGGCTGCTTTAACAAGAATGTGGCTGCTTTAACAAGAATGTGGCTGCTTTAACAAGAATGTGGCTGCTTTTAACAAGAAAGTGGCTGCTTGCTCGGGAATGTGGCTGTTTTCAATCTTCTTCACCGCAATCTGGTTGCTCTTTTCCTTACGGACCGCACATCCTAAAGGAAAATCATTCAAATTGACCATCACGCATCACACACACTCCCTGGTCCATGTCAAATTTCGGTTCAATGTCACGCATCATGTCCTTGCTGGTCGGACGCAATTTCGGTCACACACCCTCGAGCAGAGCGAGGGGCGACACAACTGTTTCTCGCAGTGACCACGTGGGGAAAGGACACAAAAGACTCAATATCAAGTCTCCGCATCACAATACTCAATCCTGTTACAGTGGGAAAAGAAAGGCTGGCTGCAGGAATCGAATCCACGACCTTCTGATGACGCTTGAAAATCTGTGAACATGAAGGTAACCACTGAGCTAATCAACCATCCTCAATTATGCCTAAATGACCTTAATGATCTGATAACTGGTTGGTCCAGAAAAGGCAAAAAAGCTCGGCAGGACGTGGTAGTTTTGGGGATTTTGAAAATTTCAAACCACATCTTGTGGGGTATGAAATTGAAGCCCTTGAAGAGCTCTACAAGATTCTTTAGTCAACCTACTGATCCGATCATTGTTAGGTCCCAAAAAAGGAAAAAGACTCACGGAGACGTGTGACTTCGACATTTTGAAAATCTTGAAGTACCCCTTGTGGGGTATCAAATTGTAGCCCTTGAGGAACTTTACAAGGATCACATGACTGATCACATGAACTCCCAAGCTAAAAATGGTAATAATCGACTGCTCCTGTAAAGTGTAGGTATCTCCCCCAATTCTTATCTGTTTTGCTTGTTTGAAAGCGAAATTCTGGGAGCACAAAGCAATGGAAGCGAGTTTTGCTGTTGTTCAATGTGGATATTGTTATCCTGTGCAAAGAAGGGGTGGAAATTAGTGCAGACAGTATGCTACATGCCTGTGTTCCTTACCAGGGCTGTTGCCACTGTTGCGACCCAAAGCCGAGGGCTGGCTGGGGGTGCTGGGGCTGGCTGGGGTCCCAGTAGCATTAACCACTCAACCAGTCTGGTTGAGTGGTTAATGCTACATCCAACAAAATGCCAACCCTGGTTGACCATGTTTATGATTTCAATGGGCCTGACCACTGGCACAAATCCTGGCATCTCTCGTAGCGAGAAAATGATCATTCTGAGGGTGGTAACCCGGCTCATGGATTATGTCAGGGGAGAAACCAATGGAATCAAGTTTTTTCAAGTTGGAAAAAGAGAGAGAGAGAAAGGGAAAAGAGGAGAGAGTATCTAAGACATTCATAAATCCTCTGCATAATATTTCTAAGATTCAAATTATGCTCTCAACAGCATTTGCCATCTTGATTGGCTTATCCCGGTGCCGAGAGATCCGGTTTTTCAAGGCTTATGGTGTCAGCTGATTTATCGGCTGAATTCACATAAGCCCCAGCGAATCATATCCAAGATTCCGAAAGGTATTGGGCCCCGGAAACAACCTCGTTTTCGACGGGGATCTGTTGAATTGCATCTGATGACCCACCTCACAAAGTTACAGCCAATTCTGGAGGGCCCAGACCACCTCTCACACTGGCTCTTTCGCATGAGACCGAATTCAGTGTGTATTCAATCTTTTTCGATTCCGAAAGGTATCGGGTGACGGAAACAACCTCGTTTTCGATGGGGATCTGTTGAATTGCATCTGAAAATCTGCCTCACAAAGGTACAGCCGATGCTGGAGGGCCCAGACCACCTGTCGAACTGGCTCTTTCGTATGAGACCGAATTCAGCATGTATTCAATCTTTTTCGATTCCGAAAGGTATCGGGCCACAAAAACAACCTCCTTTTTGAGGAAGATACTTTGTATTGCAACTGGAAACCTGCCACACGGGCTCTTTCACGTGAGTCCGAATTTAGCAAATCCAAGGAGCATATTTGGAATTTAGTTTAGCTAATGCACTCCTATCATTCAGAAATCGCAGCACCGCCCGTGCCGCATGTGTTCTTCAGGTCACAGATCCGAGTCTTGCAGAACACATGTTGCTGAGTGTGTATTCTGCGTTGCAGTGTGGTAAAAATTCCATGCAGCACTCAAGGATCGAGAAATTATTCCTCTGCACTCTCCAAATATGTCCAGTGTTCTACTTTCTCGACTCACGCCACGCCGCCACGTAATTTTCGCATCATCAACTTCTCAATTGGGAAAATATGTGTTCCAGCTTGCAGATGTGCTGCAAGCTGAGAATAGCCGGCAAGCTGTAGATAAACACAGTGGATACTCTATGCGGTGAGAATATGGTATCCATCCACCCATCCAACCCAAATGCGGTTTTGTATCTCTGCGGCTGAAATCAGTGGGCTCATTGAGACCTCACCAGGGCCAGTAACGAGACGAAATGATGCTCCTACACAGCGCACACATCTATAACCACTGATGAAGAGCAGGAATGAAGGGGACATGCCACCACGGACAAAGAAGGGTGGCTCCTGCCTCCGCTCCAATGGCATCGTCATGCGCCGCTCCTTGTGCGCACCGCCCTAAGATGTGGGAGCACATCACCCACTGCTTCCCGCTTTGGCTGTCGCTGCCTCATGCGTGCCACTCGAGCATGTCTCTCCCTCGACGCCAGCGAGGAGAAGCTCGTGGAAGAAGACACAGCCCTGCCCCCACGTTCCCTATCTATCTTATCTGAGAACCTGGATCCAGGTTCTTTTTCTTTAAGATCCATTTCTGTAAAAGAAATAGGACTTGGAGCCGAATTCTATCAGAACCTGGGAATTTTTGAGGAGCTTCCCCATCCTAAAGGAGTGATTTCTTTAGCCTCCACTCTGGCTCAAAAAAAGAGTTGGAAATACCTGGACAGTGGCAGCAGACTTGTTGGCAGTTTTCTTACCCTTGACACCTTTCCTCTTGGGGTTCTGTAATACATGTTAGTTCAGGATTAAAGTGTCAATAAATCCAGTCATACCTGTGTGACAGCAGGCTGTGGAGCTGAGTCAGAGACAGAGCTAGTGGTAGCAGGGTTCTGAGTGGTTTGGGGGGCAGACATGGTAGCAAAAAAAGATGGGGGAGATATCAGATTTTGCCAGGCTTCTTTAGGATAAATTTATTTGGCAAGCTCCCTTTCTAACAGAAAGGGGCTTTCTGCTATCTGGCAAGCCCTAGATTATAATCACTATTTGGCAAGCCCCCCCCCCCCCCGATTAAATAGCATGAGATTAGATTTCAGTACATGCCTCAGCTCAGGTGTCCAGAGACGAGTGGAATACAAGTAACGACAATTGAAACTGCTTATTGAAGTAACGAAAATTGACACTGCCTACCCATTTTATACCTTCCCTAGGCCCCCCTAGGGATTCTAAAAATAGAATTCCCCGTTTTTTTTGCGAGCGGTGGCCCTGTTCGCGAGCTACATGGACATATAGAAAGTTAGGTGATCAGCTCACCCGATCATCGGGTATTGAGGTTTTTCGCCTAAAAAGGAAATCTTTGCTGAACGACCACTTCTGGCAGTTGGACATGCGTCGTTTTTTGCGAGCTAATGGCGTAAAATGTGCCTTTCGAATGATCCAACTTTGACGTCAATCCGCCAAGTGGCTGTTGAGATATGAATAAAGGCAATTTTGCATCAAAACTGTGTTTCCTGATGTGTGACCTCCTAGTGCCTTTTGCGCCGCGTAGTTGCATATTTTACAGTATTAACGAGCAACACACAATGGCGCGGTTATGGAGATATAAATAATGGGAAGTTTCTCAAAGAGGCAATTTTGCATCAACAATGTGTTTCCTGATGTGCGATGAAGAAGAGAAGGTTGGTCCTCTCGGGGACCGAGGTGGTGTCCAGGTCGTACCAGTAGTGCCGCCGAGCCGTAGAATGCCGTCCCCTTCTCAATGGTCAAGAGAAAGACTCTAGAAGTAGAATAATCAGTAGGATATGAATGATAAAACACTTAGCTTGATGAGGGCTCAAAATTCAGTGTGTGGGACGTGAGACAAGTGCAAACAATGGGATTGTCGTGGTAGGTGGGAGAGAAGGAAGGTGATTATGTAATGATCAGTACGGCTGTTCACGTACTCTCGTGACACCGGAGCCCGGAAGCGATGGGAACTAAACAAATGGATGTAAAATGTCTGTGATACATAAAATGGCCATGGTAAATCCTTCAGCTAAGCAAGTCCTTTAGCACAATGCAATCCGGGAGATGCGCAAAGACATATAGGGAGACACGCTGCCCCACTCAGCGCTGACAGTGGGCCAGTCCATGTCAAGATCAATCCCCAGCACATTCCGAGAAGGTAAAGGCATCAGGAAGTGCAGTCGCATCCGGATTGATATAAGTAGACAATGCCGACGTGGTGTGTGATAAATGACGGGTCCAGAGCGTGAGAATGAGAAACTATAGCTGAATATAATGTAAGTAAAATATAAATTCTGCCTGACCATGTTTCAAAGCTCCGAAAGGATGATTCTTGAGGTTAAGCGAAATGGAGAGTGGGTGGCCAATGGTGAACAAATGATACAGGTGAAGGCGCGTGGATTGACATGGAGGGGACGTGGAGGGAAAATGTTCAGCACGGTGTTACCGCATTTGGTCAGCACGTGCAACCGGACCGAGACCCGAAGGCGACGAGCTCGGCAAGTCGTACTTCCACAGCGACCTCCTAGTGCTTTTTGCGACGCGTATTTGCATATTTTACAGTAATAACGAGCAATACACAATGGCTGTCCACTGAGCGGTTATGGAGATATGAATAATGGGAAGTTTCTCAAAAAGGCAATTTTGCATCAAAAATGTGTTTCCTGATGTGCGACCTCCTAGTGCTTTGTGCGACGTGTAGTTGCATATTTTACAGTATTAACGAGCAACACACTATTTATTAACGGGACACATAATCCACCGTGAGAGACCAGTACGCTGGTTAAGGTGCGGGTTAGTGCTTTCGGGTTTCTCAGCATAGGGACGTTATGTGTCTCGCTGTCAATCTATATATCTTCCTATCTCTATTACACCCAGGATGGGGGGGGCCATCCCATCCATGTCGTCCTTTCGTGGCCCACTTTTGGCTGTGGGGGTTTTTCACCCTTGCAAGTCTATCCTCGCACACAGGGGGCAAAAGAGTGGGCACTTGTCATAATGGCATCCGTCAGGCACTTGCTGCGGCATCCGTCAGGCATGTGCTGGGCACTTGCTGCAGCCCTTTGTTACGTTCGGATCAATTCCGGTGATCAGTGTCAAATGGCACTATAATTAGCTTTGCAGTACAGAAAATGCAAAATACATTCGCATTAGCTCAATTCTTGTCCAATCATCCTCGG
This sequence comes from Mycena sp. CBHHK59/15, assembly GCA_029204085.1. Lineage (NCBI taxonomy): Eukaryota > Fungi > Basidiomycota > Agaricomycetes > Agaricales > Mycenaceae > Mycena > Mycena sp. CBHHK59/15. The sequence goes on along the minus strand of JARGXW010000476.1, from coordinate 24,086 downwards.
AAGTGGCTCAAATTAAACCGACAAGTGTCTAGTTTCAGAATATAAAACAGGTATGAAGTAAAACAGTTGAGTACTGACCAAGATCTTGCCCCAAGTGCCAAAAAATCCCCTGATGCTCGTGCAAAATTTGATGTACTGTAATTTATAGCCAGCTGATTTTTATGGGACTTAGTATTCACACTTTTACAGTCCATCTAAGTGTTCTTGACTAATTTATCCTCACCATGTCAATCCGAATTGCCTCGCATTGCACATCCCACTGAGTGATGTCAAAGTTCAGTTCGGTTCAGGTCCAGCACCTTTTTTCGCAAATGCCGAACCTGAACTCACGGTCGGTTCGGGAATTTTCCTGAACACTGAACGTAAACCTAACATTCGGGTTCATCACGTTCCGTTCGGCAGTTCAAGCACGTTCATACAATTTTTTTTTACCCTCCATTGTTTGCATTGGGGAAATTGAACTGTAACATTCAATCATGGTTCAGAGTTCGAACACGTTTGAACTATACACATTGGCTGGCTAGTATCTCGAATTTGGCACCAACATCAGGGGATTTGGCACTCAGGGCAAGATCTCAGTCAGTACTCAACTGTTTTACTTCAAACCTTTCTTATATTCTGAAACCAGACACTTGTCGGTTTAATTTGAGCCACTTCCGAGGATGTTTGGACAAGAATTGAGCTAATGCGAATGTATTTTGCATTCTCTGGACTGCAAAGCTAATTATAGCGCCATTTGACACTGATCACCGGAATTGATCGGAACGTAACAAAGGGCCGCAGCAAGTGCCCAGCACATGCCTGACGGATGCCGCAGCAAGTGCCTGACGGATGCCATTATGACAAGTGCCCACTCTTTTGCCCCCTGTGGCATGTGGCAAGTTGCTGCCATCGACGCCTGCAGCGTGCTCGATGCTGGGCAGGGCTGTGTCTTCTTCGATGAGCTTCTCCTCGTTGGCGTCGAGGCAGAGACACGCTCGAGTGGCGCGCGTGAGGCAGCGACGGCCAAAGTGGGAAGCAGTGGGTGATGCGCTCCCGCATCTTAGGGTGGTGCGTGTAAGGAGCGGTGCGTGACGACGCCATTGGAGCAGAGGCAGGAGCCACCCTTCTTTGTTCGTGGTGGCATGTCCCCTGCATTCCTGCTCTTCATCGGTGGTTATAGATGTGTGCGCTGTGTAGGAGCATCATTTCGTCTCGTTACTGGCCCTGGTGAGGTCTCGATGAGCCCACTGATTTCAGCCGCAGAGATACAAAACCGCGTTTGGGTTGGATGCATGGATGGATACCGTATTCTCACCACATAAGGGTATCCACCGTGTTTATCTAGAGCTTGCCAGCTATTCTCGGCTTGCGGCACATCTGCAAGTTGGAACACATATTTTCCCAATTGAGAAGTTGATGATGCGAAAATTACGTGGCGGCGTGGCGTGAGTCGAGAAAGTAGAACACTGGACATATTTGGAGAGTGCAGAGGAATAATTTCTCGATCCTTGAGTGCTGCATGGAATTTTTACCACACTGCGGTGCAGAATACACACTCAGCAACATGTGTTCTGCAAGACTCGAATCTGTGGCCTGAAGAACGCATGTGGCACGGGCGGTGCTGCGATTCCTGAATGATAGGAGCGCATTAGCTAAACTAAATTCCAAATATGCTTGTTGGATTCGCTAAATTCGGACTCATGTGAAAGAGCCCATGTGGCAGGTTTCCAGTTGCAATGCAAAGTATCTTCCTCAAAAAGGAGGGTGTGTCCAGGCCCGATTCCTTTCAGAATTGAAAAAGATTAAACACATGCTAAATTCGGACTCATGTGAAAGATCCAGTTCAACAGGTGGTCTGGGCCCTCCAGAATTGGCTGTACCTTTGTGAGGCAGGTTTTCAGATGCAATTCAACAGATCTCTGTCGAAAACGAGGTTGTTTCCGTGGCCCAATACCTTTCGGAATCGAAAAAGATTGAATACATGCTGAATTCGGTCTCATGTGAAAGAGCCAGTGCAAGAGGTGGTCCGGGCCTTCCAGAATTGGCTGTAACTTTGTAAGGCAGGTTTCCAGATGCAATTCAACAGATCCCCATCGAAAACGAGGTTGTTTCCGGGGCCCAATACCTTTCGGAATCTTGAATATGATTCGCTGGGGCTTATGTGAATTCAGCCGATAAATCAGCTGACACCATAAGCCTTGAAAAACCGGATCTCTCAGCACTGGGATAAGCCAATCAAGATGGCAAATACTGTTGAGAGCACTGCAGCTAATTTGAATCTTAGAAATATTATGCAGAGGATTTATGAATGTTTTAGATACTCTCCCCTCTTTTCCCTTTTTCTCTCTCTCTTTTTCCACCTTGAAAAAACTTGATTCTGTTGGTTTCTCCCCTGACATAATCCATGAGCCGGGTTACCACCCTCGGAATGAGACTTTTCTCGCTATGAGAGATGCTAGGATTTGTGCCAGTGGTAGGGCCCATTGAAATCATAAACATGGTCACCCGGGGTTGGCATTTTGTTGGATGTAGCATTAACCACTCAACCAGTCTGGTTGAGTGGTTAATGCTACATCCAACACTGGGACTCCAGCCAGCCCCAGCCCCAGGCCCAGCCCCAGCCAGCCCCAGCAAAAGCCAGCCCCAGCCAGACCCAGCCCCAGCACCCCCAGCCAGCCCTTGGCTTTGCGTCACAACAATGGCAAAAGCCCTGGTAAGGAACACAGGCATGTAGCATACTGTCTGCACTAATTTCCACCCCTTTTTTTGCATGGGATAACAATATCCACATTGAACAACAGCAAAACTCGCTTCCATTGCTTTGTGCACCCAGAATTTCGCTTTCAAACAAGCAAAACAGATAAGAATTGGGGGAGATATCTACACTTTACAGGAGCAGTCGATTATTACCATTTTTAGCTTGGGAGTTCATGTGATAAGTCATGTGATCTTTGTAGAGTTCCTCAAGGGCTACAATTTGATACCCCACAAGGGGGTACTTCAAGATTTTCACAATGTCGAAATCACACGTCTCGGCGAGTCTTTTTCCTTTTTTGGGACCTAACAATGATCAGATCAGTAGGTTGACTAAAGAATCTTGCAGAGCTCTTCAAGGGCTTCAATTTCATACCCCACAAGATGTGGTTTGAAAATTTCAAAATCCTCAAAACCGCCGCGTCTCGGCGAGTTTTTTTTTTTGCCTTTTCTGGTCCAACCAGTGATCAGATCATTAAAGTCATTTAAGGAATATTGTAGAGCTCTTCAAGGGCTACAATTTGGTACCCTTCACGAAAAAAACTATTAGGCTAAAGGTTGGCCAAGATAAATAGTGTATTGAACATGGAATCTTGTTCAGCAGTGTACATCAAAATAATCTCTCTTGTGTTGTGAAAAGTGAAGCCATGTGGAGTGCATAAGTGAGGATGGTTGATTAGCTCAGCGGTTACCTTCATGTTCACAGATTTTCAAGTGTCATCAGAAGGTCGCGGGTTTGATTCCTGCAACCAGCCTTTCTTTTCCCACTGTAACAGGATTGAGTATTGTGATTCTTTTGCATCCTTTCCCCACGTGGTCGCTGTGAGAAACAGTTGTGTCGCCCCTTGCTCTGCTCGAGGGTGTGTGACCGAAATTGTGTCCGACCAGCAAGGACATGATGCGTGACATTGAACCAAAATTTGACATGGACCAGGGAGTGTGTGTGATGTGTGATGGTCAATTTGAATGATTTTCCTTTAGGATGTGCGGTCCGTAAGGAAAAGAGCAACCAGATTGCGGTGAAGAAGATTGAAAACAGCCACATTCCCAAGCGAGCACCACTTATCTTGTTAAAAGCAGCCAATTCTTGTTAAAGCAGCCACATTTTCATTAAAGCAGCCACATTCTTGTTAAAGCAGTCACACTCTCGTTAAAAAGCAGCCACATCGGGGAAGGACAAGATGAAGATGGGAAAAGACACCGAAAATGGGGTCAGCAGGAAAGGAGGAAAGGGGAAGCAGCCAGATTCCGGTCATGAGGCTTAGGAAAAGAATGTGGGTGCAAGCAGCCAGATTCCGGTGCTGGGGCTTAGGGAAAATGGAATGTGGGGCCACATTCCAGGATCAGATAGATAGATTCCACCATGTTTCACCATATTCTGCCTTGTTTTGCCAGATTCTGCTTAGATTGCAGCTTAAAATGCCAGATTCTGGCCAGATTCCAGCTTAAGATGCCACATTTCGGCCACATTCTGGTTTAAAACACCACATTCCGGCCACATTCCGGTTTAAAATGCCATATTCACGCATAAAATGCCACATTCCCACCATGTTTCACCATATTCTGCCTTGTTTTCCCAGATTCTGCTTAGATTGCAGCTTAAAATGCCAGATTCTGGCCAGATTCCAGCTTAAGATACCACTTTGCTGCCATACTCCACCTTATTTTGCCAAATTCCGGGGGGATATCTCCCTCTTTTTGCCATATTCCATCTCCTTTTGCCCTAGATACTGTTCAATTTGACAGGGAGCATGACACATGATCCAAAATACCATTTTGACATCTCCCTAACCCCTGGAAGTTTACATAACACCCAAATAGTGCTCAATCTCTGCATCACACTGGTTGAACATTTCAAAATTTTCACCTTCTTTTTCAGTGAAAAATGTCGTTTATTTTTCACACAATTTTCACTGAAAAAGCAGGTGAAAATTTCAAAACATTTTCATCACTTTCTTATTTTGTTTCGAATTTTCACCTTGAATTGAGAAAGTGCTGAAAAAGTTTTAAAATTTTCCCCTTCTTTTTCAGTGAAAAATGTCTGAAAAATAAACAACATTTTTCACTGAAAAAGAAGGTGAAAAAATTGAAATGCTCAACCAGTGTCAGCCAATAATTCCCACGATGGCTGGGTATCACTGCCATCAGCGCCTTGAGCATAGATCAAGCCATCAGCTGACATGATTCTATTCACTGATCCAGAGATCAAGCACTTCCTAGTCACACCGCCCTCAATTTTTTTTTTTTTTAAAAATCCACAGGTTTTGGTTCAAGATCACCATCAGTACTTTTGACAGATGGCTGCAGGATGCATGACACACCCTGAATTTTGCAATTGACAGGGGGGTACATGATGCATGTAATGCAGTACATAAGCACCATGTTCCAATCAGATACTTAACAATTTGGCCCAGGGAATCTGGTTGAAGCTGACTAAGCGGAATATGGCTCCATATTCCAGGATTAGATACATAGGATAGGTTTGGGGGGTGTATTGTCCATATCCAATGTCTTCAATGTGCCAAAGCAGGGATAACATTCTGTTAGAATCTGCAATTTCACCTTAATCGCTGCCTCGGCACGCGGCCGGCCATTGACGGCAATCATCACCATCATTTGTTTCAAAGTGTGGTGCTCTGGCTTTCCATACTCTTCTCCGTGACGCCGTACAGTTCGGATACAGGCAATACCACCCCTAGGGATTCTAAAATAGAATTCTCCGTTTTTTTTTACGAACGGTATCCCTGTTCGAGGACTACATGGATATTTAGAAAGTTAAGTGATCGGCTCAGCCGATCATCGGATATGGAGGTTTTTATACCTAAAAAGGAAATTTTTGTCGAATCTACCACTTCTGGACATTGGACATGCGTTAATTTTTGAGAACGGTTGCCGTAAAATGGGCCTTTCGAATGATCTAACTTTCATGTAAATCCGCCAAGTAGTTATGAAGATATGAATTGATGTTTTGCATTGAACATGGGTTTCCTGATGTGCAAACTCTTAGTGCTTTTTGCGAACTCTTCCCCCATATTTTATAGTATTAACGAGCAATACACGATGGGCCTTAGTCAAGCGGTTCTGGAGATATGAATTGATGTAAATTTCCCAAAAAGGCGATTTTGCATCGAACATGGGTTTCCTGATCTGCGAACTCTTAGTGCTTTTTGCCCACTCTTCTCCCATATTTTACGTTTTTAATGAGCAATGCGCAATGACTGTCGACTGAGTGGTTATGGAGATATGAATACATGTAAATTTCCTAAAAAAATGCATTTTGCATCGAACCTGTGCTTCCTAGGGTGCGAGGCACGAACCCTTTTTGCGAGAGAACACTCCAATCCAGCAATGGCAATCCATCCAGTGGTTCTGGAGATATTCCTACTTTGAGTTTCAGCTGAATTTTATGAGCACAGCCCATTTTCCACCCTCCCCGTGGAGCCAAGTGTGTTACCCCTTTCAAAACATTTGAATTTCACACGACAGGTAGCCGTGGGTAACATCTTGCGACATATAAAAATTCGATGATCGACTTAGCCGTTCTTGAGTTCTTCGCTAGCAGTTACTCGGGACTGTGAACTTTATCCCAATCCACGTCTGCCAAGTGACCTCATTAATATCCAAGGAGAAAACTGGTATTTCGTCGAAAAATTCCGTGCCCATGCAGCCGCCTTGTCCATCCAAATGTCAGGTTCAAAGCCTGTTTCTGCTGTGTGTTATCTACCACGCTATATATTTTCCATTTTGTTCTGACATGAATCTAGCACACGCTCACATCACAGATGGAACTGCCAATTCACGGAGCATGCTCAAATGATACCCCTGCCCTGCTGAGCACTCGATATATGTGCCTCTGGATCCATTGATCCGCAAGGCACTGATTATTACTAATGCTATCCCGCATAAGCATCCTGTGCCATTGCTCACTAAAGTGTCCTTGGAACTCAAGGAGGCTTATAGAGAGTGCGTCAAAGCAAATGGATGTTTCGGGGCTACTGTTTCGAAGGTTGACAATGGTATATCCTATCAATTGCTCGAGCGATTTTTTCCGTTGTTAATTCCTTCATTTCTCAAGCAAAATCGACTAAACTCATTCTGAAAGGGAAAACTCCATCCCAGTTCGCATCCACTCTGTACTCCAAGTGCATCAAGAGACCTGCTCTGTGAGATGAAGACTAGAGAATTCTGCATGGTCTTAATGCAGCTGGTAAGCTGTTCTATGTGACTTCGCAGACCATGCCTTGATATGATATTATTTCACTCAGGCACATTCCATCTGTATCTCACTGGTTTAACAAAGCCGCTCCCCGAACGTTACAACCACGGTTACATCACAACCGCCGATGGCGGCATTTGCATCCTATCTATCTCATCCGAGAACCTGGATGCTCTTTTTCTTTAACCTCAATTTCTCCAAAATAAATAGAGAACCTGGGTGTTTAATACAGAACCTGGGTGAGAACTAGGGTGTTTAATAGAGAACTAGGGTGAGAACCTGGGTTTAGTGCAGAACCTGGGTGAGAACCTGATTTAATAGAGAATCTGGGTTTAATAGAGAACCTGGGTGTTTAGTACAGACCCTTGGTTTAGTACAGAACATGGGTGAGAACCTGGGTTTAATAGAGAACCTAGGGTGACAAAACCCAAGTCCTGTAGTGTTCTTTCAGAGCAGTGGAGACTGAACAAGAAGCCAGGTCATGTCCAAAATCTAGGTTCTCACCCAGGTTCTCTATTAAACCCAGGTTATCTATTAAATCCAGGTTCTCACTCAAGTTCTGCACACCCAGGTTGTCACCCTAGTTCTCTATTAAACACCCTAGTTCTCACCCAGCTTCTGTATTACTAAACACCCAGGTTCTCTATTTATTTTAGAGAAATTGAGCTTAAAGAAAAAGAACTTGGATCCAGGTTCTCAGATAAGATAGATAGGCCGAAGGCCGCCGAAGATAAATAGGGTCCATAACTGATTGAATATTGTTATATTGACATCTGGAACTGAATTATAGTTTTGCATTGTGGAAGGGGAAGTTGGTGTTAAGTTTCTTTGCATAATGGAAAAGTCAGCAAGTTTTAAGGGAGAGCCACAATAGTTTCCCTAAAGCCGTGTGCACCCTATGGAAGAGTCACCCAATGTTACGGAAAAAGTCACCCAGTTTCTTCACATGATGGAAAAGTCAGTGAGTTTTAAGGGAGAGCCATAATAGTTTCCCTGAAGCCATGCACACCTTACAGAAGAGTCACCCAATGTTATGGAATGTCACACAGTATCAGGCAATGTGATGGGGTTTGCTGGGAAAGTCACCCAGTTTCGTTCACACGCAATCTATGGTTTAGGGGGAAAGGGTTTGTAACGGTTTGTCAGCGCAGACAGTGGTGCCACTGTTTTGGATCAGCAGTGAGAACCATTTGCACTCAACTAGCTATAGTGTGTCGCTCTGGATAATCTTCGAAAAGACGCCCTCCTCAGGCTTCAGTGGGATTCTCTGTGATTGGGTTCAACTGCTCGGTGCGTTCTTCAAGTTTTTAACAGAAAATCCTATCATAACAGGCACAGACAATGTCTTCACCCATCGCCATTAGGCAGGAAGCGCTGGTTTGAATCCAGCCTGGGCCATTCCATTGTAGAGAACATATTTTTTGTGTAGTGCACAGATAGCAGACGACGATTTGGATCATGCTGACCTTGGTCCAGCACTGACCCAGCCTAGGTTAGGTTATAGCTCGAAGGAATCAGCCTGGTACCGTGTGGACCGCACCCGCACACAATGGGGCAAAATGCAGAAATATTGTATGCGGGAGCTGCCCGCGCAATGCCGGTTACTTGCTTTTCGAGTTCATAACTGTTGCGGGAAGCGGTCATTCGATTCGAGCACGAGCGATGATTTTGTGACAGGCCAAACTTTTTATCACCCATTGTGGGTAGCTATACTTTGCGCACTCCTGGCCTTTCAGCAAAAAGCCCGATGGCTTGCAGCCATTTCAACCAGCTCGGGGTGAGCATGGGAACATCACGATTTGATCCAGCATGGCGCGCCACCGTGCGCTTAGTTGATGTCTTTTCTGGTGCACCGTCAGAAACGCTGGCTAACAGTGTCCGAGATGATAGATTTGTTCATGAATAGACCTTCTCGGTCGACGGAAAGAGGCGGTTATTAAAAGCAGTGACTTGCGCTGAACCCGTCTCTCTCTCGAGTTCGCATTCTCTACTAAATTATTCGAAAGAACCTTATACATCGATCAATGAAGACCCAGGCCCTTCACAAAATGGGTCGCCCATCTTTTTGTCTCGTCCTCGAGCAACCTTGTTAAAGCAATGGGTGAGCAGGCCTTCTGTGCCTCCACAAATATTACTATAGTTAGGTCAGAAAGCTCAGGCCGCTAGAGGCGATAATCGGCTTCAGTGGCCCAAATAAATTGCTCGACTTGTGACCGGCCGACTAACTAAATATTATGAGGTTTGTACACCATCCCGTTTCTACAGCGCCCGACGGGGAACCACCCGACGCATGACACTGCTGATCTCCCGTCCCGCGTCCAGTAGCCCCTTCTCCTCAACACTTGGCAGTCGTCTCTTCGAGGCGACGTTGCCAGAAGCGGACGGGAACAGCTCCGCATCGATGGGACACACCGTCCCCAGTGCGGGCAAGGTGCCGTTCACGAAGTACGCGCGGAAATGCCCATAGGTGCACAACGACGGTGCGGCGATGGAGGTGTGCTGCAACAAGCGTTGATTAGCATTTGAACACGGCCGTCGAGGAACAACGCACGCCGACAGAATCTTGCGTGAGAACTACGGAGCCAGGGAAGGCTTTGGACGTCTTCAAGGCGCTGGGTGGGCATATTCATAAACCAGCAGTCGTTCCTGTTGGCCGCAATTTACTTACCCAGCACGGGCGGTCGCGGGATCCAACGTGTTTCCGACAAGCAAGAGAGGGAAGCTTGTGTTTTTGGCGCCAACAGGGCCTTATTCAGAAGAATATGAGATACGCAAGCAACCAAGATGAAGCCCACACTCACCTTGGAACCGGCCTTGACGATGTATTTTATAGGCCCTGGAAAGGACGTCATCAGCGTTTTTCTGCATCAAAAGGATCACCGACACTAACGCGCAGAGCAGACGCGAGCTCGAAACGAGATCCGAGAACTGAGACACCCTCGCTGCGTTCAGCCAGTATTCCTCGAGTTGCGCGACAGTGTCGTTGATCGGGACGGGATCACCGCACGCGATCGCCATATACGCTTCGAAGTTGTTCAGGTGGAACGGCGGCGGCGACGTCTGGCATTCGAATGACATCTCCGGGATCTGGGCATAGAGCACTGTTGCGTTGCCATTGGCGAGCGCCGCGAGTCCCTGTGCGAGGGAGACGAACCCAATGGCAGGATCATACGGAGCGAACAGTGACCCAAAGATCGCGTTCCGCAAGAAGTTGAAGTCGACTATCCCGTGGGAGTCGGGTGTTACGACTGGGAGGGGCTGTTCCTTGACGGAGGAGGTGAGAGCGTCCAGTTTTGCGGCTATTTCTGATGGGGAAGGCGCGTAGAAGGGGCAGATGTCTGGGCCGGCTTTGTTGCATCCATCGAAGAATGCCTGCAAACTGCCATTGACATCGACCATCATGTTCGTCGCGTTGGCTGATATGGTCGTCAGACACGCTAAAAACGAAGAGTATAGCACTTACAAGTGTAATAGGAGTCCATATCCTCGACGCCTGCAATTAGAACCGAAGTTACACACGCAAATCAATGAAACATCAGGGTTTGCCCACCGTCAATCATCAGCCGGCCGACCTTGTCCTGCATAACACTTTAGTAAGAGACGTACGTCGTATGGTTGTAGTTTCTTACAGGAAATAGTGTCGCAAACGTGGCTCCCAAAACCGAGCCGTATCTGGTGAACACCAGTTTGTTCAGTCTCAGCAAACACCCACAATTCAGACCCACGAGATACCCCAATACTGCAACTTTTCAAATCCAAAGGCTTGGGTGATTTGGAGCATGTCGCGAGCAATATTGTCCGTCGACCTACGAGGGAAGGTCAACCTGGAACACGGAAACAGGAAACGGGTCCGACATGTGCTGGAGATGATGTTCTGTATCGCTCTGCAGTGCCAATTGTCCAAGGAGGCCGAAATCACCCCACGTCTTGGATACTGCGTTCGAGGACGCGTTGAGGGACGGGTAGATAACGATTTCCGCCGAGGGGATGAGGAACCTGCGCTCCGCCTCGGTCTTGAAGAACGATATCGTCGGCGTCGAGTAGCTGACCCCTGCAGAATAATATTCATAAGATCTAGAGTCGTTCAATGTTCAAGCGGGGACGCACCTCTTGGATCGAACCCAACTATATCGAATTCAGGACCGAAGACGGTCGCGAACGCCACCCCGGCTCCAACGATGGCATCGACGCCGCTGCCTCCGGGCCCGCCGGGGTTGAATAGAATTGGGCCCCGGTATTCAGACTTGGGGGACGTTGACGGCAAGCGGACGATCGCAATGGACGCAAACTCGGACTGGGGTGCGTTGTAGTCCAACGGAACCTGAAAACCCATTCGTCAGATGATGAATGATTCATGAAAATTCAAGTAATTCACTTGAAGACGACTGCATTGGAAACCGGAGTAGCAGGGCGTCCAGTTTAGCTTGGTGTCCGCTGTAAGCTGGAAAACAATCTGAAATTAGGTGCATGGGCGAATTAACAACGGCGTACCGTCTGCCAGTTGAAGTCGGACGCAGCGAGCGTACTGGTAAGATAGAGAGAGATTAAAACGAACTGGAAAGCAGAAGAAAGCATTGTCGAATGGGATAAAAGGACTTGAGAACCTGTCGCACTATTTATTAGGTTCGCGCAGTCGTGATGTGATCTCCATCCTGTGACAGGCAGTCACAGCACCGATGGCAAAGCCTTGCAGAATCGGAGATGACGCGATGAACATGAGTGAGCTCGAGTGGGCAGTGCAGTATTGTAGGTAAGATGCCTCCAGGCACCATTTCAATTGAGTGTTGACCCGCAGTAAATGCGTAGTCGGCGCGCAGTATTTTTTGCCAGTGTTCGCCCAAAGGGGGAAGGCTTCCGAAATCGGAAGGCCTTCCTTGAGGCCTTCCGATTTTTTCCGCGAATTGACTCCCCGAAGCCTTCCTAGTACCACGTGTTCATATTATGTAATTTCACTTTTTTTTTGTCCTCCGCCCGCCGCCGACCATCGCGCCTGCCGCCGACCACCATGGCTCCCCCTTTGACTCTGAAGGAACGGTTCCACCGGGGTGCCAAGCAGAATTCAGTGGATCGGCAGGAGCTTCAGGAGCGGGAGGATGCTGAGCGTCAGGAGCGAGCCACCTCTCCATCCGAGGCGGCGGCGGAGGAGGCAGCGGAGGTCCAGGTGCCGGCTGGCACCTGGCAGCCGATGTCGCTCGCGACTCTGTTTAGCGAAGCTGAGAAACCACGCGCACGGAAACAGTCTCGTAAGGCGATGGAGGAGGAGGAATTGCTGATGCAGGCACTTGCCGAGCAGGTCGAGGACAATATTCTGGATGACGGGGCCATAGAGATTGATAGTGACGAGGAGTTCCAGCCTTAAGCTATGTGTAGACTACAACGGCAGCGCGGTTAGCGGCGCGAAAATCGCTGCCAGATAGGCGTGGGAAAAAATCCTTAAGGCCTTAAATAGCCCCTCCGATTGAAGCCTTCGACCTTCGGAAGGTCTCCGGCTCCTGAAAACCGGATTTAAGGGCTTAAGGACGAACACTGTTTTTTGCTACTCTACTTTTTTTTATAAGTGCTGTATTTAAGTGTGCATAGGAATCCAACTCGAAGACTACATCAGTAAAACTACACGTTTGTCTTTGGCGTCTTTGGCATCTTTGCCAAGACGTCAAAGACCGCAAAGATACATTTTTTCCGAAGACGCACGTTTTGGGCTAACTGGGTTCAAAAGTCTTAGATAGAACATGTGTCTTTGGAAAGCCCTGTAAGATGTACTGAGTCTTTGAAAAGATGCGAGTGATTTGGAGGAAGCTGTGCGCAAAGATGCCAAAGCTCGACTCAATTGGCTGGATCATTTCTGAAAAGGGGCATATGATTTCCATAATGGGTCGTCCATACAGCGCCGTACTACGGCGCAGTGCGCTAATCGGACATCACGACGAGCTCCTCCTCCTCCTCCGTCTCTTCCATGTCCTCCGCCTCCGACGTACCACGGCTGGAAGACGCCGTCCTCTTCTTCCGTTCCTGCCACTGAGTCGCCTCTTCCCGGAGCTCCTCCCATCGCGTCTCGTCCCACTTCTTCAGTACATGGAGAAACTTGGCCGCGCGGCGCGTAAGCTTGGTCTTCGTCTTCGACTCCCGTCGCCCCAGTTGTCGAAGGAGAACTGGCCAAGCAGCCTGGTCGGGATGGTGTACTTGCCCGTCTTCCAGAAATGCAGATTGCGCTCGACCTAAACCAAGATCGTCAGATTCGAAGGACGAAACCAGGACCATTTGCTCACTGCTTGTGCCGCAAGGAGGAGCACCCCATACGGTGGGTCCGATGAACACTTGTATTCATCGGGGATGCCGTCTAAGACCGTCAAATGATGCGAGTACGTGTAGACGATTAGATACGAGAGAAGGAACCCCTTAAAAAAAAGGGGGGGGCGTCAACGACGGCACAAGAAGTGGACTATTGTGATTGGCGCACCCTTTTTCTTTTTTTTTTTTTTTTTTTTTTTTTTTTTTTTTGGAGCGTTTGGGATAATGAAATTCAGTCTGCAGAAGCATTCCAAAGGTCATCTGCTGGGTCTACCAGATAAATCTAGTTAATGCCGGGAAAGTTGTCCAGGGAGGAAATGCCATTACGCACAAGTACCATAGTGTGGGACTCCAGCCGTAATAAATTCAATGTCAATGGCTGTATACCCACTAAAACCCCCACTGTGTAAGTCCAATCGTCCGGCAGAGCAGCTTCGTTCATTAGTAGACCACTCCATGTTCTTAGGACAAGATCTTTATTCAGCGCAAGATTACCAAATTTCATTTTATTGGTGAGGATTCGATCTCGTCCTAGTGCGGAATTCACAGATTTCAGCCATCGGTTGTGAATCTCAACATCTGTAATGTTACGGTGTGGGTTCTTTAGAACCTTATCATTCCGGATGTTCCAGATTGTGTGCCAGGCTGTGGATACCAGAATGGCAAATAATCGTCCCATCGCAGGGATCAATTTCCCATTTAAGTGTTTAAATTTAACTAGGTTGCAACCCAAGATAAGTCCCCAGCTGAGGAGGGGCCAGTTTGAATATTTCATGGTCCAGAGGTCCTCAGTCAGTTGCCAAATTAATTTTGCCCCTGAGGCATCACATTCCATCGCAATGTGTTCAAGGCTCTCCGGGACACCACATGTCGGGCAGACTGCAATAGCTTCAAGATTGTCAATGTGTGTCCAGAAGTCACCGACTCTGAAAATGTTGTGAATCGACTTCCAAAATAATTCACGGTGAAGTCGTCTCAGATTTGTGGAACGTATAGATTTCCAAATCATTTCGTCGGTAGGAGTGTAATCAGAGACTTCATGCACGGAGCACCGGATACGATCTAAGTTGATAAATGTTGCCTTCCTGAACGGCTCTGAGTGTCTGCCCTTAATGACTTTTGTAAAGATTCGCTGTGAGCCTTGTGAGATTAGAATACCCGGGCAGCTGAACATCAAATCGATTTGGGTATCAACCTCCAGTGGAGGGTATGAATGAATGCCTGCGGTTACAGGGAAAGTAATCATTGTCTGCTTGAACTGTGTCCGTGCAACACGCTCATTCAGCGCTGCAAATACTGCTTTGAAGAGCAGGAAACTTGGGTCTAACATGTCATTTTCAGATTTTGTTCTCTCTTTAATCAAAGTTTTGAGCAGAAAGTCGGATGAAGAGCATAGTAGTAAGGGGGCATTGCATGGGATTTTCTGCAGCACTGTGAGGGTAGCCCCCAATATCCCTGATCTGAAGTTGATTTTTATGGTTGGATCGTCAAATGTTTATGGCAAGATTCAAAATTGTTTCTGATGAGCTCAATGAGGATGCAACGGCGCACCCTTTTTCCTTTGCCATCTCCCCACTGCTTCCAATGGAGTGCCGAAGTCCGGTTGCCATCGTGGACTTGAAGCGCCGACTCGACAAAGTCGGCAATTCCGGTCACAAGAGGTCGAAGATGATCAATGAACGGTACTCACCTTCAAACAGCTGACAATGCACAGCAGATGCGGGCTCTACTTCAATGCCGTTGTAACCAGCACGCGCGCAGATGTGCACTGAGACTCGAAGCTCGAAGTCTAGCTGATAGATCATGAGTTCATTAGGGTTGCCAGAAGCAGACTCAGACGCCAGAAATCCAGTGTGGGTCAACAGAGCTAAGGAATCCAGTGACGCCAACCAGTGGGAGTCAGAGAGGTGGAGAGAATGCGGATGGAATGGGAGGAAACGAAACCGGCCCATATCGACGTGATGAGTGAGAGTTATTTAAACTAATCTCGTCCTAATGCTAATGACAACATACCATTAACTGTGCCCCTCGCTTGAGACGAACACGATATCCGGCGATAAGGCCCAAGACAGGATTGGTGCGTGCCAAAGTCAGCCTTGAGTATCACGCATGTCACATACTAGATCATCGGGGAAACCCGAAGGAACCAGGTCTGCCCAAAGGGGCGATAATATTAGTCAGCGTGTGCAAATTGCGCAAATTGCGCAGATTGCGCAGATTACGCAGATTGCGCAAATTGCATTCGGCCATGTTTGTCCTTGTGTGACACATCCTGCCTTGCAACCAACTCACAATAATGCCGCACTTTCGATACCCAGTTCAGGGCATCAATGGTATAAATTGTATTCAGCATAATTAGTTCCTCAACACACTTGCAGCCCCTGTTGATCCGCCCACCATTCAGAACAGTCTTCAGTGCATGGGAATAGTAAGAGTAGAAGGTGAGTACATTTGCAGTTCCGCTGGCCCAGGAGTAACTGGTCAATAAATATTACAGAAAGGAAATTTAGCCGTAAGAAGATCCCTTTCAAATTCTGGTATAGCGGCCTTCCTGCCATGTGGGATTCCCCCGAAACAGGTGATCTTGCTCAAGTAGCAGAGGGCCGGTTTCAAATATTTGATCAAACCGGGGAGTGGGTTCCTGTTGTAGCGGGGGCCATGCAACCTTACCCTCCATTGAGAAAATACAAATTTGTGGGAGATGACAGTGGGTGGATTTCACCAAGGACATATCAAATAGATCAGAAAACGTGGCAAGAAAAATTTAAGACAGTTGTAGTTTTTCGCTGCTCCTTCCTGACCTACTGACATATTTAGCAGTGAAAACTCTGTCCCGACCTAATAAAAAACTCAAGACGAAGATCCCGGAAATAGGCGGGTTCTGCGTTATCTGTGTGGCTTGTCGCTGATGCTCGACGCCGGAAGCGATGCTCCGGCAGAATGAATGGCTCGGTGACCTGACGGAAACCTGGGGAGGTTCGCCTTTCATTTATGTTACACCGGTTGCAGCGCCCATCCTTCAGGTCCTACAAAATCTGTCTGCGCACTCAATTCCCATTCCTACTATCCCGATATTCGACATAAAGCATGGCTCCGTCGCAAACCCTCCCTCCACTGCCACTGTATTTAAGGATTTTCATGTCCTATACAACAACATCATCAATTACACTGACCTCTGCGTTGGGTCATCTGTTGCAAAAGACTCTACAGCCAAGGTACTGGCGATGCTGAAGACCAGCGCACTGACCACAGAGTGTTGTCCAGGCCACCGGATGGTCGGAGTCTTCGACTTTACCGCAACAGATTATGGTCTTAGGCGTTGTCGGCTAGATTGCAAGGCCATGGTTGCCGAGAACGTGGGCGAGGGTCGTTCAGCTTTTCGGACTTACAACGCACATATAGAGGCGGAGGAGCTCTACTGTTTTTCCCCCGCCCACCCATCGACCCCGGAAAACTTACTGCCAATGCTCTGGTGAAGGAGATTCGCAAGCGTCATGCTAGCCAAGCGAAACACCTCGAGACGGTCGGTGAATCCCCGTGGATGTCTAGCTGTATCTGTCCACAAGGATGGTTCTCGGAGCTCCATGTTGACAGCACTGGGGCTTCACAGCTCATCACCCATTTTGAAGGCCACAAGCTATGCCTTGTTTAGATGTCCAATGAGCACAACCTTTCTTGGTGGGGCATTAGGCATCCTCACCCCTCCTCCGGCTCCCCAGACCTAACCATTACTGAAGCCCTCGAGCATCTCACTGACCTACAACTCATCCATGAGACTGGCCCCTGTGCCTCCATCCTCCCCCCGTTCGCCCTGCATTCAGCTATCTCCTTCTCCTTCTCCTCCCATGCTGGCGCTCAGTGTGTCCACGAATCACACTGGCCCGACGCGAAGCAAGGACTGGAGTTCTGAAAGACCTCATCATGGGACCCCTGTTTCCTGTGGAGAAAAAGCTGGAGTTATTGCGGGTAGTTGATGACGACTGTAAGTTGTGGAAAATCGCGCACAGCCTGCGCAGGCGCTGAGCCAACCCGAGCGTGTCCCACTTCTCCGACTCGCGGCAGCGTGGCAATGGCTGCGGTGCAGTCAGCTCGGGAGATATGGTACGCACGCGGACGGGCGGGGAGCTGCAGCGGGGCCACATCCCCATAGCGAGTCGCCGCGATCGGATGCGAGCCGTAATGCGCAGCGACAGCCGGGGTTGTTCTCGGGCGTGTTTCATGCATGAGACCAACCGGTCTCGGTGGCTCGTGCGAGTGTTTCGTGACCGAGCACCTCACAAACGCGCCGCGGAGGTGCACGCTGGCTCGGGCGTGTGCAAGGCATTCGTCGGTGTCTGACAAGTCGGCGCCGACACGGTGTTCACCCAGGGATCAAAACGCTAGGGTTAGAGCGCGCAGGATGACACCAACTCGAACGCGCAGGACAATGATCCAAGCGCTAGACGACATCGACTCGGTGGCGCGTGCGGGAGAGCCGCATCGCAAAAGACCAGTCGGAGCCGCTGCGCTGGGAGAGCATCGGCGGTGTGCGGGAGAGGACGATCCTGAGCACATGGGGTGGTCGGCACAGGACGAGACCGAGCGTGAGTCTGCACCAACCACGCGACAATGTGTCGTTGTGGGGACTGGACGAGAAGCGAGATGGCCCAGTGTGTTAGCTAGCTGCTGCTACGTAGCATTGCTTTCCTGTTGAATCCTGTGCGAGTGCAGCGAGTGCGATGGCTTAAAAAGTGAGCTGGATAAAATTGAAATGCACTAGCCTGTGTACCATTGCGTGAATAGAACCGTCAAGAAGGAGAAGGGGAAATGAAAAGGGGTAACACATCAAATTGCTGCATCAAGTACCTAGAAAGCTCAAGGGCGATGTTCCGCGCCGTGAGCCTTCGGACTCTCGCAGAATTAGTGATGTGCTTGGCTTGGCTTGAAGCCAAAAAGCCAGCAAGCCAAGCCATGGCTTTGCAAAGCCAAGCCAAGCCAAAATGTTGGCTTGAGTATGGCTTTGGCTTTGGCTTCAGATATCAGAAGCCAAAGCCAAGCCAGCAAGCGAGGGCTTGGGACCCGTGGTATTCAAGCCTTGTTTCAGCTATATTCCCTGACAATTTCTGAGTGAGTGACCATCAGATTGGTCCGCTGCTCACCAATTTACGATATATTCCATTTAAGATGCTCAGATGATGGGTTGGTGAAATTTCAACTTGTAGCTCCTTTTGGCACAGAGTTTCAACATGCAATTAGGTTTGAAAAATAAATAAAATGGAATAAATGGGACAGCTAACACCAAAAAAACAGCTCATACATGGCATAGAGCAACCATAGACCACCAGTAATTGAGTTTCGAAAATCACTGTTCAAGCCATGGCTTAAGCCAAAGCCAGGCCAAGCCAAGCCAGACTCCATGGCTTTGGCTTTGGCTTCAGAAATCTCAAGCCAAAGCCAGGTCAAGCCAAGCCAAAGCCATGGCTTCAGGGCCAAGCCAAGCCAAGAACATCACTACACAGAATCCGTGCATCCATTTGTCGGATTAAACCGAATAAGATCTTTGAGAGCTCAGGAGCAGTTTTCAGTGCTCCGAGCCTGCCGAGCATCGCAGGATCCTCACAGCCACACCGGGCATGCCCAGAAAAAGCTGGTGGTCTTCGTGGATGTATCCGAGTAAGCTGCCCGGGGCAGTTTGACATAGAGAATGTGTACTGTACGCGACGATGGTGGTGGTTTGGTCTTGAGTTTGGCGATCACAGCTTTGGCTATGTATATTGTTTATGATCTTCCGATCATACGCATAACCAGTCGACAATATTAAATTTATCCTATTAATCTTCAGTTACACATCTAATACTACTACAGCCTCTATGTATCGGGAGAGTCAGTGCCAGATACAAACGCATCCCGGGCCTCATCCCCACCCGCGCCTTGATTTTAAATCGTTGCTGATACATACAGCTCCACTCAATGCCAAGCGCTTCGATTGCTATATCAATTCCAAGCCTTGGGGGAGAAAAAACACTCTTCAGGCCAAATCAATGAATCAGCAGGCACACAGTATGCAGACTGTGTCGAGTGGTATCAGTCCATCATACTAGAGTCATAATACCTTACATTTGAAGGGTGGCAGTCTTTGCCATGCTCTCTTTGCAGAGCCATAACAGATCTAAGCCTCGTGGGCCTTGCTTTGACTGCATGTCACACAGCATACCAACCGACACTTCCCAGTTCCTGCCACGTACAAAACTGACATCACCCATTTTTTGCTCTCCTGGAAGCACCCTACAGCTGGGTATATCAGTCAGACTTCCCTCAGTTTGGCCAAGACAATTTGTCAGAATATTCTCCAGAAATCCCGAGGACACTGTAGCAGGCCAGGCACTCCCCTCACATTGTCCCAAATCACGACACCCAATTGCCAAACATGTTGGGTGGCAACCACCACCACCACCACCACCACCATGCACACACGGCTCATTCCCGGCTGACCGGCCACCTAGTGTATGGTGGAGGATGGGTAGAGAGCAAGCAAAAAAAAAGTGTGTTTACTAAATTGTGATGCGCAACTCGGGAACGAGTCGATAGATTGTTGGGTGAAGTGGCTCAATCTCATGGATAGATACGTCTCTTGTTTGGAAAAAATAGTCTAGGCATGTCGCAAAATTAACGAGTTGGGGAGCTGGCCACAAGTGGAGTGAGAGCACACCAAAAAAAGGTGTTTACAAAATAATAACGTGCAACTCGGGAACGAGTCGACGGATTGCAAGATTTGGACTCTCCTGAATTGGAATGTCCGAAAATGCGCTCATAGCCTCGGTCACGACCGAGCCAGAAAATACCATGATTAGTTTATTTTCACTTAGAAAGGTACTACTATATCTGACTAGGAAGCTGGGCACACAAGGAAGCTGGGCACTTGCCAAATATCAGGATCACTAGTATCGGATGGTGAGGATTTGGACTTGTGGGAGGTAGTACGACCCCTGAGGACCACCCATGTCAAATTTGAGACCGAATGATGCGTTGTTCGAAACCTGTGTTTGGTTTGATGGCGGGCCAGATGGTGAGAAGATCATTTCCTTAACGCTGAGCGGCCATCTCACCTGTTTCTCGACCAATCCTTGGCCAATTCACCAGTTCTTTGGCTCGTTCTGATTGCCGAATGTACTGCACTAGTATCCCACATCAAGTGCTTCCAAAAAGTGCTCTTTCCTTGCTCAACCTTCATGAATAAACATTATCTGCCTTCAAGTATCCCACCGCCGCGACGTGTATATCAAACAGCCCTTTGACCCTACGGGTCTAGACCTTCACCTGATTCATTATGATGTATAAAGCTTCAATATCGAACGTATACCGCTATTATATCTGTCTGATACTTCTCTCAACGTTGACCATGCACCGAATCACCCCATTTTCACTAGTAACAATGTCTAAATGCCGGGTTCTCGACAGTTCGACTCAGGAGTGGAACGAAGGGCCCGGATATGTTGATCGACTTATTATGAAGCTCTCCTAAGCTTATTTTGGGCAATTACATCCTCTCACTGTTGCACTGCAGTCATTTGATCGGCAGTTTGGATCCTGTTGCATGTGCCTGGCATGGGGAGCACTCAACTGTACCATTTGTCTAGGTCCAACATACCTTTTTACCATCACAAATATTGTAGTTGGATCCCTTGAACATCATAGAGAAGCATAATGGCATTAAATGAGCCGATAACAATGGGTTTGCGTGGGTGCCCAGCTTCCCCATAATTGCCCGTTCAGGAGTTTCGTGCGAACTAGATTCACTGCGGTTTCAAATCTTCCCCAAATGCGCCCCAAATAGGCTCAACCTGTTCTCAGAATGCGCGCCTACCATCTGGGACTTTCGGATATTCACAAAAATCATGGAGGGAGTTGTGAACAGGTCAAAAGCCCTAAGCTGCCCAGGTTCCCGGCGCCATATAGTATACATCCATTATACATGAATTCGGTGAGGGGGGAAGTGAACAAATCTGACATGTAAATGCAAAGATTCAAACTCTCCCAAATTGGGTTCTTCCAAAAATGTGGTTATAACCTCGGTCATTATCGAGCCAGAAAATACAGCGATGGTTTGTGTTCACTTGGAACGGTAATATACATTTATTTTAGACAAATTCGCCAACAGGGGAGCGAAGAAATTTGATTCGGGCTATGTACAGAGAGCCTGGGATGTGTTTGTATCTGGCACTGACTCTCCCGATACATAGAGGCTGTAGTAGTATTAGATGTGTAACTGAAGATTAATAGGATAAATTTAATATTGTCGACTGGTTATGCGTATGATCGGAAGATCATAAACAATATACATAGCCAAAGCTGTGATCGCCAAACTCAAGACCAAACCACCACCATCGTCGCGTACAGTACACATTCTCTATGTCAAACTGCCCCCGGGCAGCTTACTCGGATACATCCACGAAGACCACCAGCTTTTTCTGGGCATGCCCGGTGTGGCTGTGAGGATCCTGCGATGCTCGGCAGGCTCGGAGCACTGAAAACTGCTCCTGAGCTCTCAAAGATCTTATTCGGTTTAATCCGACAAATGGATGCACGGATTCTGTGTAGTGATGTTCTTGGCTTGGCTTGGCCCTGAAGCCATGGCTTTGGCTTGGCTTGACCTGGCTTTGGCTTGAGATTTCTGAAGCCAAAGCCAAAGCCATGGAGTCTGGCTTGGCTTGGCCTGGCTTTGGCTTAAGCCATGGCTTGAACAGTGATTTTCGAAACTCAATTACTGGTGGTCTATGGTTGCTCTATGCCATGTATGAGCTGTTTTTTTGGTGTTAGCTGTCCCATTTATTCCATTTTATTTATTTTTCAAACCTAATTGCATGTTGAAACTCTGTGCCAAAAGGAGCTACAAGTTGAAATTTCACCAACCCATCATCTGAGCATCTTAAATGGAATATATCGTAAATTGGTGAGCAGCGGACCAATCTGATGGTCACTCACTCAGAAATTGTCAGGGAATATAGCTGAAACAAGGCTTGAATACCACGGGTCCCAAGCCCTCGCTTGCTGGCTTGGCTTTGGCTTCTGATATCTGAAGCCAAAGCCAAAGCCATACTCAAGCCAACATTTTGGCTTGGCTTGGCTTTGCAAAGCCATGGCTTGGCTTGCTGGCTTTTTGGCTTCAAGCCAAGCCAAGCACATCACTAATTCTGCGAGAGTCCGAAGGCTCACGGCGCGGAACATCGCCCTTGAGCTTTCTAGGTACTTGATGCAGCAATTTGATGTGTTACCCCCTTTTCATTTCCCCTTCTCCTTCTTGACGGTTCTATTCACGCAATGGTACACAGGCTAGTGCATTTCAATTTTATCCAGCTCACTTTTTAAGCCATCGCACTCGCTGCACTCGCACAGGATTCAACAGGAAAGCAATGCTACGTAGCAGCAGCTAGCTAACACACTGGGCCATCTCGCTTCTCGTCCAGTCCCCACAACGACACATTGTCGCGTGGTTGGTGCAGACTCACGCTCGGTCTCGTCCTGTGCCGACCACCCCATGTGCTCAGGATCGTCCTCTCCCGCACACCGCCGATGCTCTCCCAGCGCAGCGGCTCCGACTGGTCTTTTGCGATGCGGCTCTCCCGCACGCGCCACCGAGTCGATGTCGTCTAGCGCTTGGATCATTGTCCTGCGCGTTCGAGTTGGTGTCATCCTGCGCGCTCTAACCCTAGCGTTTTGATCCCTGGGTGAACACCGTGTCGGCGCCGACTTGTCAGACACCGACGAATGCCTTGCACACGCCCGAGCCAGCGTGCACCTCCGCGGCGCGTTTGTGAGGTGCTCGGTCACGAAACACTCGCACGAGCCACCGAGACCGGTTGGTCTCATGCATGAAACACGCCCGAGAACAACCCCGGCTGTCGCTGCGCATTACGGCTCGCATCCGATCGCGGCGACTCGCTATGGGGATGTGGCCCCGCTGCAGCTCCCCGCCCGTCCGCGTGCGTACCATATCTCCCGAGCTGACTGCACCGCAGCCATTGCCACGCTGCCGCGAGTCGGAGAAGTGGGACACGCTCGGGTTGGCTCAGCGCCTGCGCAGGCTGTGCGCGATTTTCCACAACTTACAGTCGTCATCAACTACCCGCAATAACTCCAGCTTTTTCTCCACAGGAAACAGGGGTCCCATGATGAGGTCTTTCAGAACTCCAGTCCTTGCTTCGCGTCGGGCCAGTGTGATTCGTGGACACACTGAGCGCCAGCATGGGAGGAGAAGGAGAAGGAGATAGCTGAATGCAGGGCGAACGGGGGGAGGATGGAGGCACAGGGGCCAGTCTCATGGATGAGTTGTAGGTCAGTGAGATGCTCGAGGGCTTCAGTAATGGTTAGGTCTGGGGAGCCGGAGGAGGGGTGAGGATGCCTAATGCCCCACCAAGAAAGGTTGTGCTCATTGGACATCTAAACAAGGCATAGCTTGTGGCCTTCAAAATGGGTGATGAGCTGTGAAGCCCCAGTGCTGTCAACATGGAGCTCCGAGAACCATCCTTGTGGACAGATACAGCTAGACATCCACGGGGATTCGCCGACCGTCTCGAGGTGTTTCGCTTGGCTAGCATGACGCTTGCGAATCTCCTTCACCAGAGCATTGGCAGTAAGTTTTCCGGGGTCGATGGGTGGGCGGGGGAAAAACAGTAGAGCTCCTCCGCCTCTATATGTGCGTTGTAAGTCCGAAAAGCTGAACGACCCTCGCCCACGTTCTCGGCAACCATGGCCTTGCAATCTAGCCGACAACGCCTAAGACCATAATCTGTTGCGGTAAAGTCGAAGACTCCGACCATCCGGTGGCCCGGACAACACTCTGTGGTCAGTGCGCTGGTCTTCAGCATCG
>JARGXW010000475.1:0-108503 GCA_029204085.1 Mycena sp. CBHHK59/15 | reverse complement strand
AGCCAGGCTAGCGGGGCTGTTTCACATTGGCTCTACCTCTTCTGGCACCCTTACAGCGCTTCTTACTGCCTCTCTGGCCTGCTACGACACTTTGTTTTCTCACACCACCTCTGCGCTTGCGCCGGTTCCCGCCACCCTCCGCGCCCTTCACGGCCCATTGCAGCCCCGGAACATTCATGCGATGCCATGCACGCCGGCTCCGTTCTTTGGCGACACCAGCCCGCCCAGCGTACCGCCTTACAGCGCCCTTCCCTCCGCGATTGTGCCGGATCCCGCCGCCCTCCAGCGCCCGCTGCTGCCCATTGCAGCCGAGCCCCACTCCACACAGGCTCTTGCCCACGGTATCCCGCTCTTTTGGGCGCCACCAGCCTGCCCAGCGCGCCGCCGCATCGAGCCCTTCCCGCCTCGCATCGCCGCCGCTTCCCGCCGCCTCCAGTGCCGGCTGCTGCCCGTTGCAGCCAAGCCCCACCTCACACAGCCTCGTGCCCATCGCCTTCCGCTCCTTTCGGCGTTGCCAGCGCGCCCAGTGCGCCGCCGCACCGCGCCGTTCCCGCCTCGCGACACCGCCGCTTCCCGCCGCCCTCCGGCGCCGGCTGCTGCCCGTTGTAGCTCATAGGGACCCCATATGAGGCCATCCCCATCGGCTCCCGTCCTTTTGGGCGTCGTTAGCGCGCCAGTGCGCCGCCGCACCACGCCGTTCCCGCCGCGTGCCACCGCCGCTTCCGTTGCTGCCCATCGCCGCACGGCCACACCCACCTCACGCCCACACCTTGTGTACCTGTGGGAGTCTCCCACTATTTACTACCTCGTTACCCTTGTCTACCTCTGCCACTATTCATCTATCTACATGAATGCACTCAGCCACATACTCTCGTATACTTCATAAATTCATTTTTTCTACTACCTCTTCAAAATTTCAAGCTTGAAATTTTGAAATCTAAGTCCAAATACAAGCCGCTGAGGACTCGGCTGATCTGCCAAGATTTTCACTAAGTTACGGTGATGTATCATCTCAAGGCGGCTGTGTGTCAAGCATTCGCGCGCACAAGTAAATTCATTGCAATCGATGAGGTAGATACGGTGTGTACGAACGACGGCGGCCGTTGAAGGCCGTGAGGAGCAATGTAAAGACGTGGTTGAGCACGCCAACAGACACCGTTGAGAGTGGCTCGCGAAGGAACACCGTTGAAGGTGGGAAGTAAAAAGAAGCCTTGCGTTGAGCAAGGCTAGGAGAAGAAAAAGAGGCTGGTTGAGCAGCCGGATTCGCACATCCCATCTAATTACGTGCTTTCCTGGATTTAAAAGTGAGTACCGGACTTAGATAAAATAAAATGAGACGTACTTCTTCGGCGGCGCCTTCCCCACCGTCCTGCCGCTCTTCAAGTTGGCCAGCATTTCACGATCCTCCTCTGCTGCGATCTCCGCACGTGTGCGCTTCTTCGGCCGGATGATGTCGGTGCCATCAGGGTTCTTTGTGGCCATCACGGCGCGCTTGGGGCGCGAGCCGGTGACGAAGAGGTCGTGGCCGCCAGCGGGGTTGTGCAGCCGCTGCGCCTCTTCCTTCTCCTTCGCCTCCCGCTCTGCCGCCTTTGCGTCCATCAGCTTCCCGCGCCTCAGCATCTCTACGGTGACCTTGCGCTGTGCCGCCGCCTCGCGCTTGATGCGCGCCGACTCGATGCGGGCGGCCTCCGTCATTGTTGACCCGGCGTTTGCGGCATTCTCGTCGACAGGCAGGGTTCTTGCGCGGTCTTCTCGCTTCCCCGGAGCTTTGACTGCCGCGGCCTTCTTGGCTGCGGGGTGACCCTTCGGCGGATTCGCCATAGGGCGCGACTGGATGTATTGCGGAATCGCCGCGGCTGGAGGAGTTGGAGCTGGTGCAGACGCAGGAGTAGGAGCTGGCGCAGATGCAGGAGTGGGAGCAGCCATTGGCACCATCAGCCGCTCCTGCTGAATGGCAGCTGTGGCATTGGCGACGGCGGAGGTGAAGAAGGTCAGCGCAGACGGGGCGATGGCGCTGGGGGCCTGCTGGGCGGTCATTGGTGAACACGGCAGGCGTCGACGCAGGGGAACTGCGGGGGGGGTCTGTGGAAGGAGGAGGAGGCAGCGGCTGTGTTGTGTTGGCAACGCTGATGGACGTCCCGGAAAACGGATTACGCGACGCCGAGGGAGTGAGGCCGCTGCTCGAGGAGGAGAATGATGAGGCGGGTGTCGTAGAGACTCCGCTTGTGAACGACGTGGAGCGCGCTGCGCCCTTGCCAAATGCTTGGAAAAGTATGCTGGGGGTGGAAGTGAAAGCCATTGACCTCCACGGTGTTGCGCTTCGCCGCGGGTCCGGGGCTGCCACCCACTTCGCGATCTTTGTCAAAGGCAGCGCCCTGGTACATGGGCTGTGGAGCCGGGCGTACAGGCTCAGCGCTGGAAAGGACGCTGGAGACGTTGCCCCCGAGCTCGAATCCGTTGCCCCACCTCAAATCCCACCCTGCCCATCGTCTCGTACAAACTCATCCTCGTTGTCCGACCAGCCGGCAGCGGCGCTTCGTAACTGAAACGTGCTGGAGGCGGCATCATAGTCAGACGCCGCCATGTCGTCTAGGATGGAGTCGAAATCGTGGGGGATGGAGAAGGGGGGGAAACTGGGCGTATCGAACGCGGAAGGGGCGGGGTTGCGGGGGCGGGACTGGGTGCATTGGAATCAGAGACAGAATCGGCAGTGGCGGCAGGTGATGCGCGACCAGACACAGGAGGGGTGGCATGAACAGAGACGGCCGCAGAAGGTTTCTTTCGCCGTATACGCTTCGGCGGCCCAGACTTTGTGGTGGCTGCTGCTCCCATATCGTCGTCGTCATCGTCGTCCACTGGATCCAGAGAGATCAGGCCGCGGAGCGCATCAGTGGCCTCATCCGTCCCTGGGGCAGGGAACCCTCTGCTGTCGCGGACCTCGTGCGCTGTCGAATGAAGCGTTAATCACCATTAATATACACCCAGACAAATTACATACGGAAGGCGCGTTTCAAGAACTTATTGAACTGGCTCTTGACCTCCTCGAAGTTCGGGTGATTGGCTTGGAAGTCGCTACCAAGAGGCGTGGTACCGAAGCAGATGCTGTCAAGGAAGAAGCAAAGAAGGGATCAGCGTTGTACACAAGCGCCCACAACCAAAACAGGTACTTACGTTTTTGTCGAGATCACACCACCACGGCGGGGCATGGGTCCCCCTACCAGCGTGATACCGAACCACCCGGCCTCCAGCATCGTCGCCTCCTGGATCTTCGCGAAGACACCCCCAATCTGGTCGATCCCACTGAATGTCGCATTAGCATCGTCGACACAAAGCACAAAAGAACACTTACTGCTGGTACTCCTCCGGCGTGCGTTCTTTGTCGTCGTTGGCGTCTCCCTCGCCAATGGCGCGCTCCGCGTTGAACTTGACTGTCGCTGCCTCCACCTCTCCCTTTACATCCTCGGACTCCGCCCCGTACATCTCAATGACCGTGTTGCGCCACAAACTCATCCTCAACCCCCGAGTCTTCCGCACGCGCGCCACTGTCTCATTATCCACCTGCATCTCATCCACCTTCGTCTCATCCTCCGTCAGAACCCTGAACTCGATCAGACCAGCCTCCGCCGCCGCGGCACGTTCACGTTCAGCTTCAGCCTCCTCGTTCAGCTCTCCATACCCTCGTTTCATTATCTCCTCCTTGATCTTGGCGCCAAATATCTTCTGGTAGACTTCGACGGGGCGAACGGCTCGCTTCACCTCGTTTTTCTTCAACACCCTGAACAGCGAGCGCTGGGTCTGGCGACTAGGTCCAGCGGCAGCGCCAGGTACCCGGCGATTGACCTTCGCGCGGTAGCGCAACCAAGCCTTCAAGCGCTAGGAATCAAGTGTGAGCCAAATTCCTCACCCTGCCACCGCACTCACTTCCTTGCTTTTTGCTGTCTCCGCCCCCAGCAACTCGGTCTGGGCCGCGGTTCGAGGTTCTCCACCCGGCACGAGTGGCGGCAGACCGAGCTTTCCCTCCTCCGGCCAACGCTCGAACCATGCCTGGTCGAGCTTATTCCAGAACCGGGTCAAGGAGACTTTTTTGGCGCCCTCCTGTGCCGCCATGTACGCTGGCAGTTTGCCGCATAGAAATTCGCGTTGTTCGTCGTTTGTCCACTCGTGGGCAACCATCGTCGGTTTTTTTGAGAGGGGATGAGTGTGAGGAGTATCGAATGGGCGGTCAGGTACGAGAATTGAAAAGCCCGACTTTCGTTTTTTTATTCTTTTTGCACTGATATTTCCCCAAATACAGATGGATCCCCCTTTGGGTCTAAATTCGATAGCCAATGCAGCTCATCTTGGCATATTCCGGTAAAAAATAACACTTATACCGTAACCAAGGGTTCCTCATGTGTTCCCTTGTGTTTCTCATGGATCCAGGTTCTACGTTCCCAAAACGTCCAACACAAGCACGAAATCCATCTCAATCAGATCTTCTTCGCTTCCATGGATCTGTATCGGCCTCGTGCCCAGGCCAGTATGTTATTAGTCCAACTCGTCTCCTTCCAGCCATCGCTTATAGTTTCCCCCTCCAAAGCAAAATGAACACCCTCCCTGCCGCAACCACCGCCCCCAAAGGCCCCACCACCTGTGAAGAGCTTAGGGCGGTGATCACGACCACCAAAAAACTCCTGACGCTCGCCCATTCTCTGACGCGTACTGCAGAGGAACTGCACGGTGCGTTGTCATGGACAATTCCTGTCCCTTCTTCCTGACTTTTGCTCTAGACAAGTTGCCCGCTATCTTGGCCAGACTCAATGAGGAGGCTGCTGAAGACAGTAAGTCCCCGCCTTTAGCTTGTGTGTTCCTGATCCATCTTTGGCTAGATGTGTTCGTTCGCGTCGTTGCCAAGACCCCCCCCAAGTTGCGGCTCTGCACTCCTCGGCCGCAGATGGATCCCGCGCCTGGTGGGTGGTTTTCGTTGGCCGCGATCCTGGCATTTATGACACCCTGTGCGTATTTCATCTCCATTTCGGCTGTTCTTTTTTTTATTTTACTCAATGTTCCAGCGAGGCCGCCAACGTCCAAATCAAGGGCTGCCCCAACCAAGAGTACCGCCGCAAGGGGAGCAAGCAAGAGGCCCTCGCCTTCTACCAGTTGATGTATGACAACAAGCAGGTCGAGAAATGGGTGGAGGTTCTTGCGGACAATTAGTGTAGCCTGTCCCCGCCCCACTGATGTTTTTTTTTGCCCCTGTGTAACGCCGTCCTGCAATTGATTCTTTGCCTTGTCTTTTTTTGAATGTCCACATCTCTATCTCAATATGGCTTTCTGTACTGCCACGTTATCACTGATCCCAAGTCCTTGGAGATCTGAGATCTCCAACTTAATTTACTCATTTCGGATGGGCTTCTCTGTTGCTACCGGCATACCATCGCCGTATCCGACATCTGTTTCCATGTGGGGGTCTCGCTTATGTGGCGCAAGACCTGAAAATCTTGATCGTCGGCTCAACTCGGCTCATTTTGGTAGCTCTTCACCCTCTGGTACCTTTGCAACTCACAAAACCCAGACTAAAATCAAACAGCAGTTGAATTGCACGAAATGAGGGGGAAACTACATCTGTATGTAGAATATGTATGCATTCCTAAAATCCTGTTTCATCAATCAAAGTCGGTGCATGTGACTGCGACGCACCAACACACCAACGCACCAATCACCCAGCGCCAGATACAGCCCACCGACCACCCGCACCATCCCTCGAGTTCCCACCCACGTCGACTTTGTCACTAAATGGCGAGATGAATCAGCGATGCAGAAATAACCCCACCAGGCCTTGAACTCACTCTGAAGTTAGTATTTCATCCGACAGCGGTAGGTCCTCTGGCAATGGATTTTGCGTCGTGTGTTGCTGGAGAAATAGGAGCGACTCGGCGGCTTCCCGCACATTTTCACTGTAAAAATGCTTCAGATGAAATCCACAACAAGTTGCGCGTTGTACTTGTCTGATTCGTTTGATCTCGCAGCGGTTTGTGAGGTTTCGGCGTGTAAACGCTCGAGGAGCTCGCTGGTAGGGTCATCGGCGGAGTCGCCGCTGGCATGAAGCAATGAAGATCACAAAGACTCACTCGTGTGTTAAATTTTGCCGGCGACGCACGGGGGGTCATCGGGATTGAGATCGAGGCTGATATTGGCGGTGAAATCTTCCAGTTGTTCGTCCCTCTGAGAAGTGTTGCGCTTTGGCTTCTTGGGGGGATCCCAACGCCGTCTAGCGAGCTTCTTCGCAGCACTGAGTGGTATCAGGGTATCGGCATTGATTAGTATGCATATGTGGCATGGACTGTACACGCACCGTTGTTCTGCCATTTTCAGCCGTTTTTTCTCTCTGACCTCCGGATGGTTTTCGTAGTAGCGAGCAGAAGCAGCCTTCCATTGACTTCGTTTGCTTTCGAGAGCGTTGCGTTGAGCCTGCCGCTCATGTCGCTCTTGTTGCTGTCGCTGGGCGCACATCTCGGCCTGCCTCTTCTCCTTGCTATCCCTTTTCGTCAATAGATGCATTGCTTGAGAGAGAGCCCCGCATACAGATAGTTCGTGTGTTGGCGCAATCCATCGAGCTCTGAAGAGGTTGAGGGGGAGTGACTGCGCGACGAGGCCATCGTGGTGGAAGACAAAGGTAAGTGATGGCATGCCTGTTTTGGACACCACTGATTGTGCAACTCATTTTTATCTGCTGCTTTACCAACCTCAGCGTCTACTCTCAATTTTGGATATATGACGCCTAGGGATGTCATCAACCTGATTATATATTTCCCCTTTTTTTTGGGTAAAAAAAAAACTCTAGGTACATTCGTTAGGTATGGTTCACGACAAAGCTAAGTGGTGTTGCCTATTTTAGCACACTGATCAACGATGATGCAGCTCGTTCTTTTGTCCCGCATCTCAAACCTCATCGTTTGCTCCGAATTTTGGATATATGGCTCATTAGGTTCATATGAACCCGATGTCATTTTCCCAATTTATTCGGTGACTTACCAGGCATGCATATCGGCTACTATCCCAGTGACGTTCTTTTGAATGCCAATTGCTGTCGTGTTGGAAGATTCCAAAATAAAATACAGAAGATTAATTGGCTAGCTTTTCTGTACCCCAAAACTCTTGGAATACACGGAATAGGTGGTGGAATCCCTTGCAATATTAGGATCTTTATGTTCTCATACACTCTTGCACTCACCATTATAACCTATGACAAGGAGACAACGGTTTGTGATTATAGGAGATCCTGTAAATTCAGGACTCTTGTAGACACAGGGTGGGCTGAGGCGCAAGTCAAGATTTCTGTGCTCATTCACAGCAATCACGCTTGTGACCTCAGTGACATACTTGCCGACAACTGCCGCTTCAAGCCTGACCTTCAAGCCATGATGCCCAATGTTTTTACTCTCTCCTTTCCTCCTCCACTTCCGACAAACGAAACTTCCGGTATGTCATTTCTTTCTGCGCCATTCTTCGCCTCTCGGGAACGTCGGCCCCGGCGCGATACGCTGGGTCTTACCACAGGCCCTATGGAGGCGCTGTGGCCGACGTGGTGGCGGTGGCACGTGTCTTTTACACCTTTTTTGTAATCCACGCCTTACTGGCGCGTCTTTCACAGGTTTTCCGCACGACCATGGTGCGCACCACGCGACGGGGAACTCAGTAAGCTCGGGTCTCCCTGGCGCCTTTCTGCGTGAGGCAATCATTACAGCAGACCTCCGTGCGGCCGTATTGGATCAAGGCCCCTGGGGCGACGATGGTTGGGAGGACGACGCGGAGATCTTGTCGTGTTCCTCCTCCCCTCTCTCTGAACCGCTGCCCTCGCTGTTGCCACCGGTGGACGACGTGCCACTCATCCCCAGCTACAAGCGCCGTGGCGCTGAAGGCAAAAAAGCGCGCCGCCAACGTGCGCGTACTGCCCAGGCGCAAGCGGCGAGGTTTGGCCCTCCTCCCAAGGACAAACACTCGCAGAGTATCGGCAGCAGCAATCACACCAAACTTCATTCACCGCTCATCACCTCCCTTCGTCAGGAACAGGCTGGACGGATCCTCGAGCCTCCAAAAGGCGGCGCCTTTCGCGTTACCAGATTCCGGCGCCTCAAAGACCTCCTTGCTAATGATCATGACCTGGTGGAATGGGATGGACAGTACGTGCGCTGTCACATTTATTATTATGATCCAGCTACTGAACGCCAGACCCTTAGTGATCCGAAGCTCATTCTAGATGCAGACGGTCGGATCGTTGCCGTGCTCCTCGGTCGCCCAGAAGGCGAAAACTGGGACGCTGTCATCGCGGAATTGGAGCGCCTCTTGGAGGGGGTACGGCTGCGTGGATTACAACGCGGCGTTTTCAAGGCCAAGCACCGTCAGCACCGGCGCGGAATCATATTTTAGTCTGGCTGATGGCGTCACAAAGGGCCCCTGGGCAAAAGGTACGGCTGTTGTATCCATCTCGACTCTGTAATCATTACCGTCTTTACTTTTCATCTTTCAGAAACCCGGCAATCTGGCCCATTCCAAGGAATATCGCAGCTGTTGCAGCTGCTGACGTTGAACCACAGCATTCGTCGGATCGCCGGGTTCCAATCCAGTAAGCACAACCACGTGATTATTGACCAGATTGTTGACGGTGATGGTCTTTCTAGGTGGCTTTAGCACGTCATCTTCCCAACTTTATAAATATTATTGTGATGCGCTTGGGGGTTTGTTTGAAAAACGGCCAGAGCTCCAACAGCTCTTTTCCAACTCGATTCTCGCCGCCGCCACATGGAATCTGGGCCGGACGTTGTCACAGCAGAGCACGAAGACGGGCTCAACGCTCCACATGGAATGTGCGGTGTCACCTCCACCAGTGACTACAATCACACGCTAAGCGGCCACATCTACCTGAAGCAACTGAAACTCGTCATTGAGAAACTAGATACTCCATGACGCAATACTTAGCGGGCGAGTTGTTCCGTTGGGCCGCTTATGGATACCAGAGCGCGAAATCGCTGCTCGCCACGACGGGAGGGGCGGCGAAGAAGCGCGCATTCGATGGGGAGCCGGGGGCACAAGCAGAGTGGGCGATCGGTTTATTATCAAAGGCAGATGAGCTCGAGGGGACCGCGAGGCTGTTTTCGCTAGTTCTTGATATATCTTTTCGGTTACCTGGATCTTGATGTACCTTTTGATTCCTTCGCTCCTGTATTTGCACTTGAATTACAAAGCTGACACGAACATAAACCGGTCTTTTCTTCCATGAGCGACCCACCCAGGCAAGAAATCCGTTAAAAAAATCATCTTTTTAACCACGGTGAGCTCAAATCCCTCGGGAGCGAGCCTGGCTGATCCACCTGTATAGATGGATGTGAGAAAGATTCAAAGAACCAAGTATGTTACTCGATCACGGGCCGGCTCCACCTCGCACTGGTGGGATCTGCATCCGCCCCAATGGCGTCGTGAGTTGTGCGACAAGGCTTTCACGGAGGACAACCTCTACGTTGATGAAGCCTGCCCCCTGACAAATCCGCCGCCATCGGGGTTGATTATCCGGCCTGGGACGACAGCAGGGTTACTTACAGTTGGGCCGGTCTTATTTTCCCCCAGCGCGCGGACTCCCTTCTGCTTCCCAGATTCTAATTTACCGTGATGCGGTGGGAGCCAGTTTGCAGGGTATTTGATGTCGATACGCTTGTCATAAATTTTACGAGGATCCGATTTCTTGCTGATCTTATGCTGCAAACAACTTAAGAAAGCGAGAGGTGTTTTAAAAGAAAATTGCATTTAAAGCCTCATACGCTAAATTACTCCAGCGCGGTGTTGCTCCAACCCCCCGCACTCTTCCACCCGGCAGGATTCAGAGGGCCTTGCGGGCAGATGACAAAGGGCGGCCAGTCGGGACCCGAATAGACCTGGAGCGATGCCACGCCAGCCCAATGGTCGAGCGTCCAGTGATCAATCAAAGCCAAGCGAGGTATCAGCTGGATAAGATATTATCGAGGATCGTAACATACCGGCAACCGCTGGATCCAGGTTGGCCAACTTGGCAGCTCGACTTTGGGGGCGTACACGGCGGTGAAGTCCTGGATTGCATGGTGAGTACCTGAGTTCGAACTATCAGAAAGGGACATACGGCGTGTTCGCGCCATGTTGTGGTGGAGGTCAGAGAACTGGTTTGATTCCCTTGATTGGGCGACCAGAGTCACAGGCATCTTTGATGAGCCGACAAGGCGGCGTGACAAATGGGGGAAGAAAAGACAAAGTAGAAATGAAATAAACCAAAATGAAGCCCACCTCCTCTTGCTGGCATGTACGCAAAGGACGGGAAACACCCCAAAAAATGATATATTTGCAGACTGCAGGCGTAGCTAAGATTCATGTTGGCGAGCGAAATGATTTTGCTGGTACTGGCAGCGGATGTCATAGGACATGACCAGAGGGCGCCGTGCGAGCCCAAAATGGGCATCGCCAAGGAGATCCCTGCGCTCTCCTGCATGCATGCTGGTCTGGGTGAGAGCTGGCGCCGACAAAAAATAGTGACGGACATACCTACGAACTTTGCCTCTCCCTAGGGGTTTGACGATTTCGGGTGCATAGGGGGCTTTGTAAAGGATTAAGGCGTGGCCTGGAATAGTGAGCATAAATCACAAAACAAGGAGTAAAAACTTACAAGAGTTGGACGACATATTGGGGAAGGTCAAGAGCCACAGGCAATACCCGGTAGCACCACTAGTGAGGAAGGACACAGCCACAGACGTCGCTTGGATGCAGCGGGCCGGCACAGCCATAGATTGACCGTGTTTGAGATCAACCCATCACTAACCCAACCAAGTCGCGCCAGTACTTACACGCGCCGGTGTCACGAAGCCAGGTTTGTTTTACACCTTTCCCCGATGAAGCGCAAAGTCACCGCAATTGTAGAGGATGACGATCTCAATGACGGCAGCGACAGCGATGATTCGCTAGAAGACTACGTGTCGCGCAATCGGGTCCCCCGCATCCACCACATCCCCGACGAAACCATCACCGTAACAAAAGATGGTGGCCTTCGATCCACCTTCAGCACCGTCGCCACGCCCGCCTCCCCTGCCAAAAAATCCCAGGTCGTCCTTAATCCTGACCACGCGCCGTCACCACCGCCACAATCCTCGATATATCAAGATTGGCAAACAGATTACTCGGAATTCGATGCAGAGTACGGATCTGGGCTGCAGCAGGGACCTCGGGAACAGCGCGACTCAGTGAGTGTGTCAAAATCGAGCCGCAATGCTATTTTCTAATCATCACACAGGACAATCCAAACGAGCAATGGGCGCACCTCGACCGCGAGGATTTCCTCGACGAGTTCGTCCGCCATGATGGTCGTGGGGACTATCTTCATCAACACATTTGCACCGGCACAGGCAATGAGTGCAAGAGTACCAATCTGGTATTCTGGTGCTCCGACTGCCTTTATCCCTGCCTGTATTGTGAGGGCTGCGTCAAAAGCCTCCATCAATGTATGCCACTGCAGGTACGCTATTCGTTCTTTGAGATATTCCGTCTAAACTCATCTGTGATGAAGAAGTGGGATGGGATATCCTTCAAACGCTGCGCCCTCAAGTCTTTGGGCATTCGAATCCAGCTGGGTCATCCGTTGGGTGAAAGGTGCCCCAACCCAGCGAGAGCGGCTGGGGATGACTTCGTCATTATCAACAGCCACACCATCGACGAGGTGGGGCTGGATTACTGCAACTGCGGTACGGCAAAGCCCAGGCCGATCCAGCTGTTGCGGGTGCGCCTATACCCTGCGACCAGTACAAATCCCCGCTCTGCTGCGACGTTTGCAGCTCTCCGGCGTTTCGACCACATGGCTCTGGAGTCGAAATGCTCGGCCTATGAATTTTACAACAGCCTGGCGCGGGAGACGGACAACACGGGGTTGGAGCCGTCGCGAGTAAGTACTCAGGCCGTTCTCTGGGAATTGCAATGCTAATAGAGTTTTCAAGGAGCGCTACGAGGAGTTTCTGAGGATGACGCGCCAATGGCAGCATCTAAAGCTGCTCAAACGTGCCGGGCGCGCTCACGCCCCCGAGGAGGACCGTATCGGCACCACCAAAGCAGGGGAGTGTGCGCTCCTCTGCCCCGCATGCCCACAGCCTGGGAAGAACCTCCCACCAAATTGGGAGAAGGTTCCTTTTGAGAAAGCGTGTGTGGGTCCCATTCAAATAGACGAACCCTTACCCATTGCTTTTAGTTTTATTTACGCGCTGTTTCTGGCGCTCGACGCGAATTTTCGGCTCAAGCGCAAGGACGTCTCATCCGAGGAGAAGGACCCAGGTCTGGTGAGGGGATGGGCGTTCTTTGGGGAGGTGACGGCGTATATGACGCATTTGGATCGCTACTGGGATCAGAAACAAGAGGTGCGTGTTTACAGCAGGTCGAGAAGCAAGTTATTAATGGGGTAATGCAGCGGAGTACCTGCGTGGCCCACGATGCGGTAGACAAACCAGATCGTGAGTCGCTGGGGACGGCGTCGTCAGGGATTGGCACGGTTGACTGCGCACGACACAACATGAAGCGTCCCAACGGGGTGGGCGACTTGCAGAAAGGGGAACGGTATGTGCATTTAAAATGTGCATTCGACATTGTACTAACAGCGTTGAAACAGATATCTAAACATGGACTACCTATTCTTCATGAGCCTCGCCAGCAGCCCACTTACCCGCCTCTACGTCTCCTATGATATCGCGTGCCAATGGCACAAGAACATCTGGGAGCGTATGAAGGTTTTCGCC
This sequence comes from Mycena sp. CBHHK59/15, assembly GCA_029204085.1. Taxonomy (NCBI): domain Eukaryota; kingdom Fungi; phylum Basidiomycota; class Agaricomycetes; order Agaricales; family Mycenaceae; genus Mycena; species Mycena sp. CBHHK59/15. The sequence goes on along the minus strand of JARGXW010000475.1, from coordinate 95,730 downwards.
GAGTACAAGGGCGTCCAGTTCGAGCAGGGCAAGAAATACGTCGTCTTCCTGGTGCCCAAGTTCCACCTGCCGGCGCACATCGAGCTCTGCAACATCTTGTTCTCATTCAACCTCACCCCATTTGTCGGGAGAACGGACGGGGAGGCGCCTGAGCGTGGCTGGGCAGACGCGAACCGCCTGGCCAATAGCACAAGTATCTCAGGGCCAGGGGCTCGACGGGACACGCTCGACGTCCATTTCCAGTACTGGAATTGGAAGAAGATCGTGGCACTGGGTATGCCCTTGCTTGCATGGCAGATCGGCTGGCGTTAACACATTTACAGGGCGTACACTGTTAGAACGGATTCAAAAAGCTGTCCCCCTCATGCTGGAGACACGGGAGGCGTGGGTGGACCTGGAGGCATCGTTCCCCCCGGGCGTGATCGAGGCCTGGACGGCGATGGCAGTTGCCTGGGAGGGTAACGATAGAAACCCGAACCCGTTCAAGTCAACGGTCAAGCACGAGAACCTGCCAGAGGTTCGGCGCAAGCTGGCGACTATCGCCTCTGAAGACGTCACCCACGAGCGCATTCGCGGGGACATGCACGAGACGGAAATGCTCTCGATGGGGCTGCAGTTGGAGGAGCAGCAGTACGTTATTCTTCTGCTCTATGGCGATAGGCAACTAACCGTTAGAATAGGCGAGCGCTCGCGACTCATATGGCGCACATTGGCGCCCACGAGACAGCGGATCAAGGGCGACGACGAATCGAGCGGGAGACGAAGCTCCGCCGCAAGATCGACGCCTGGATGGCGGTCCAGCAGCTGTTCATCCCCGAGGTAACACTGCTGCGGGAGCGGGAAGATGCAGCGCATAAACGGGTGGCCGCGACGCAGGCGCTAGCGGGGGTACGAGCCCAGGAGATGAAGTTGTGGCTTCCGTCGGCAATCGGCAAGCGCGCGCAGTGCGACGAATCGCTGCAGGACTACGAATATCAGCTCCGCAAGGGGCAGGCATTCGCGGCGCTCGATGAGATGCGCGGGCAGCTTATTGTCATTGTGCGCCAGTACCACTACAAGGACGCCTGGGCGCACGGTGTGAAGGCCAAGACGCGATCGCAGAACAGGATCAAGGGGATCCAAGCGCGCATTGACCAGGCAGCCGGCGAGTACCGTGCTGCACGGTCTGCTCTGGTAGCACTCGGGGTAGTGCTGAAACGGACAGAGTGGCAGCAGCAGCTGAAGGTGCTGAAGGTGGAGGACGTGCGGGGCAGGCCAAACCAGCACTTTGGGGACGAGGAGAGGCAGAAAGGCCGCAAAAAGAAGAAGATCCGGCTGGATCCCGAGGCGGAGGCTAGGCGAGCGGAGCAGCAGAAGGAGGACAAGCTGCCGATGTCGTGGATCTGGTTAGTTCAGAATGGCTCTGAGCAGCTGGAGGATCTGGCGCAGAATGAGGGTAAGTGGTATGCTGCCCTACGGTGCACACTTTGCTAATTGACCCAAAGTTTTTACGGATCGAATGGGCGAAGACCCGCGCAAAGGCAATGCGCTATGCCGAGGAGGTGGAGCTTCTCGAGGAGGAGATGCGCCGTGTCCGGCAGTTCCTTGCCTGGCGTGCGGGTTGGTGGAAAGCCCTGGTGGGATTGCGGTCGGGGCTGCAGCCTGACGATGCTCTGCGTGAAGGGCACACAGCTTATGCCGAAAAGCAGGCCGGGTACATGGAAGGCATTTCGGCGCGCTTCGCCCTGATGTGGAAGGACATCCCGCACTTCCTGGAGAGTGCGCGCGCCACATATGTCACGATTCAGGCCGACGATGATTCACAGGAAGAGGAGGGGGAGGCTGATTTAGGCCGGGCGTCAGAGTAGGATAGGGTTTCATTGCACGCTGCATATATTATGAACTATACATATATTGTAACTACACATCATGTCCCTAGCTACCCCGTTTTGTAGAGAATTTGGGACAAAGCTGCGCCCACCGTTGCGAGCTCGGTTTCGGTGGCGAAATGCACGAATTACCTGATTTGGACACTTAGGTCAGCGCGCCTTGAGGGTCTTGCCAAACACTGTCAACACACCTGGACACCATCGACGACGACGAGCTCAACGCTGCCTGTAGCATTGATGGGGTGGCAGAGGCTCCCTACCCAAACTGTACGTTATTGTCAAATGATATATCATGGCGGATCTATCGCGAGAGCTCCTGATATATCATGACCGATCTCTCGCGAGAGTAGGTGATATATCATCCCCCCAGGCTATAGTGGAATTTGGTACGTGGTCACACGTCACGGAGGGGTCTGTCGAAACCACCTGGTGGTTCATTCCGACGGGGGTTTGCCAAAAAGGTCGAATGTTCCAAATTTCGGTTTTGTCACCCAAAATTTCGGTGGTTGTCGAACTGTCGAATTGGTTGAACGAGTCACGTGTCACACCCCCTGTCGAATTGAAGGTAATACTGTACCATTTCGACCATAGGTTCAGTTACAGGTCACAAGCGGAGTTGAACTGAACTTACAGCTGTTTGCAGAACTTAGGGCACGGTTGATTTTTTCCCCATTTTGGGCTGTTTTTGATCGTTTCTGCCAGAACACTTGTTCTGGGCTCAATTCTCAGTGGATTCCTTTGGGACATGGACCAAACGATTCAGACCGGAAATCTGGAGGGCATGGCATATTGCGATTTTTTCTGAGCAGCCTCGGACGAATATCTGGGCCCAATTTGGAGTTTTTTCGGTGTTTGACGACAGGCCAGCTGTAGCAATAGATAACAGGCCCAAATCGACCTAGATTTCTGATAGCATGGACTTGAGGTTACCCCGGAGGGCATCATATACTCATATGGCTAATTTTGGACATACCTTGCATGTGCTGCACACCTCAACTAGGAGAATATCAGCCATGTTCACCCTGCCAATGTTTGAGGATTCCTGTCCATAATACCACCCACATCAAAGTTACAGCATACAAAAAGAATATTTGAAGTGGTCTGAACATCAAGATCAATCTGTAAGAACCGTCATTGCGCGACGCGTCGCGATTCAGATGGATCACGTGTTGCAGTCAAACAAGCTGTTCCAAGGCATTCCTGGTATAATCCGACAACCATGCCTTCAAGAAACATACCAGGTCACGTCTGAGGTCCAATTTCAGTCAAAACATGTCCAGAAATTCTTGCAACACCAAAACTTCCTGGGTCGAATATTTCGGTGATTGGGGCAAGCAGCACATGCAAGGTATGTCCAAAATTAACCATATGATTATATGATGCCCTCTGGGGTAACCTCAAGTCCATCTATCAGAAATCTAGGTCGATTGGGGCCTGTTATCTATTATTACAGCTGGCCTGTTGTCAAACACCGAAAAAAACTCCAAATTGGGCCCAGATATTCGTCTGAGGCTGCTCAGAAAAGATCGCAAGATGCCATGCCCTCCAGATTTCCGGTCTGAATTGTTTGGTCCATGTCCCAAAGGAATCCGCTGAGAATTGAGCCCAGAACAAGTGTTCTGGCGGAAATGATCAAAAACGGCCCAAAATGGGAAAAAAATCGACCGCGCCCTAAGTGCTGCAAACAGCTGTAAACAATGAAGGTCACAGGTCATGGGAGGGTTTGAACACTTGGCCATTTCATTGCAGCCTGGGCTCAAAAAACGGGTTTTTTCGTTGTTCTCAGTGCTCTTGGGGTTCCTGCGAGTACCTCCATGATGTAAATCATAAAAACAGACAGAGTAATTATTATTTTCGAAAAATGCACTACCTAATGCTCCTCCCACATTATATCCCAGAATTGGCTCGGTTTCTTGATGATACACCTGGAGCGGCTAAGTGCTAGTGGAAGATCATCCACAATCTTATCCAAATCAGCATGCTCTGTTGCTCTGATTTGAATGAGATTTCTGTCAGAGTCAAGTTTGGATCTGTCAGGCAGATCTGCAGCACCGCATGACACCACAATGTGGTCGATGACCACCTGAACCAGGATGTTGCTGTCATCCCATTTCTTGCCTTGTGAGACCCATTCCTGTCTGTCGAATGTGGCCATAATGGAAGATTCTTGTCGTCTCGCGAAAAAAAAATAGGCAAATTGATGCCCCACAATTTTACCCTAAATGTATCCTTTAATTGCCACAATTAGTCTGAAATCAGTCAATTTTGGGTACAGAAACCCAGGAGATCTGAGCTGAACATGGAGACAAATGAACATCTAAAATAGAGGTCACAGGTCACAATCCGTGCTGAACAACTGAATATATGGGCCTGAACCTACGGTCGAAATGGTACAGTAGCATCCTTGATAAAATGATGAAGACCATCAAACACAGCACTTCACTCTTTCCCTCCTGCCACCACTGTCTCGCAGCTAAATCCTTTAAGTCCTTCATGTTACAGCTGCTGTATCTTGCCTCTCCCTCCAATCCTCATGGACCCTCAAAGTTCTCTCCCATTGGCAGCCTTGCACACAGTGCCCTACTTTTATGGCCAAAACTCTCTCAGCTCGTTGTCAATGTCACGGGATCAAAAATGTTCATACTTGCTTCATGCTCGCATTCCTGACTATGGATTCAATGAATATACACTGCTTGTCCTGCTGCGCTGGAAAGACTTTCGTGGACCCTTCAAGTTTCAAGCTGCACTTTTCTGTCCGGGTTAACCTGTGCCAGCCTTATCAAGATGCCTCCAGACCCAAGATGATGCAGGCCAACCTCGTAGTTAGGCTAGCACTCCTTCATGACACTCTTCTGTGCCTGGCATTTATTCTCCTAGTGCACCGTCAAACTTTGTTGGCTGTCTCCTTTGCATGTTCTCCTTGTTAATCGTTCTTTAAGATTTTGCTCATTTGGCGGTGCTCATCAATTTGTACCTGCTAGCTCCTTTCTCCATATAGCCTATCCTCTTTTGCTTTCCTCTGCTCGTCCTCTTGGTCTAAACCCATCCGTCCGGAACCTTCTGTGATTCCCAACACGGCCTTTTGATTTCCGACGAAACAGCTGACCCGTGGGTAGTTCTTTCTCCCAGGCCGCAGCGGATCGCAGTTGCTGCAGCCTATGGCACAGCATGAGTTTATACATCTTGCCGGGAGGCCACGTACTTCTTCTGGCAAACCTCTTTCCATATAAACACAGCCCTCTCTATCCTTTCGTCCATGGGCCACTCCGCCCTCCCCAATGTCAATCCTGGATCTTGACCGTTCTGTCCACCACCAACCAGTACTCAAGGTGTCTCCTTAAGAACACTAAGTGCCACGTAGTCCTCCCGCAAGAATCTTCACATATAAATGCGGCACTGCTGTCGCGCGGAATAATAATCTTTCACTCACTCTGCTCATGCTCAAAATGATTAATTCTCGGTCGGATCTGATCAAATTTCTCAACACTTATATCTGCTGCCCGGGTACTTGGCTCGGGAGAACTATTCCTTGACAATCTCCATCCTGCCGCCGGTTCGATCAAGCTCAAACTATCCAATGCTTTCTCCCTGTCGAATCCAGGTCCTACTCAAATTTTCCAGTTTCTCTGGACGAGATCGTCTCGTGGATCAATCTTTGCTCTTCAATGCGCTGGGCATTCTATGAGTCTCTTCAGTGGCCCATGTTTCTTGCCCGCGGTCAAATGCGGCCCAATCCCTCCCCACGCAATGGAGGCCCCAACACTCGACACAGTACAAAATGTTCTACCTATCTTTGGCAGTCGCGCATCCCTGATGTACATCCTTGCCGAATAAATAGATTTCCCGCCCATTCTCCATGTAGAAATGATCCTGCAGTGAGCTTTGTTTCCCGTTGAAAATCTACGGCTGCACGAGCTTGATTCTCTCTTTGTAATCTGTGTTTTTCTGCTGTAACTGGGCAGGGTCTCCGACAAAATTTGTACCTGCATCGCACCTTGCGCTTCTACATACCGGAGCGAAGCGGCAGTTCATCTTGTATTTAGTTTACCATATGAGTTGCCAATGGTGACGAATAAATCCTTTTGTTCTTTGCATTATCTTGTGTCATTTCCAAGCACCAGCCGGGATCAAATTTGGATCAAATCAAAGTAGCGCGTGAGGGTTTCTAAGAATAGCTGGCTCTATGGCTCTTTGGCAGTCCATGGCTCTATGGCTCTGGCAGTCTACTGGTCTATCTGCATCTATCATAGAGGGGTACGTGCTTATGGCAGGCCCCTGGCCACTACCTATTCTGTTGGTCTGGCGCATAGAGTAAATCAACAACAATTTGAGAAGGTCTATCTCCAGAACCAGCCAGCCCCACAAGTTTTGAACCATCTGCAGCAATGAGGAGGCATGAAAAACAGCTGATTCCAGCATTGCAGGCACAAAAACAGGTTTTGCAGCCTCCAGAGCCATGGGAACATTGTTTTTGAAGGGTAAAACAGCGAATAGGTAGTGACCGGGGGCCTCCTATGGTGCTATGGCTCTATTAGGTGCTATGTAGACACTGGCCATTTCCAGATGACGTACTTCTGGCTCGGCAAACTGGAATTTGCCGTGACTACATCACTGGAACGCAGTGAGCTTCGACTAATTGAATCTGAGGCTGTATGATAACGGACAAAACTTTATGTCAAGCCGCAATTTTGAGTGAACTGTTCCAAGATTTGAGATTTAGAAGGAACATAGGTATGGTTTATAGTTAAAATTTTCATTTCAGAAAAAACAGGGTTAATCCTAGCGTAGGGTTGAAAAGCGCCAAATTTTCGACAAAAATTTCCAGAAGTTGATGTACCTATCTCACTGCCTGCTTCCCTTTCCCCTTGACCTGCTTTGCCCTGGAACCCCATTGTGCCATTGCCTTCGCTCTTGCTTCCCATTCAGCTGTCGCAACATCCAAATCCTTTGCTTGAACTCCACGGTGCAAGTGGAATTTCTTGACGGCAAACTCGGCAATCGGCCCTGTAGCCCCAATACGATAGACACTCGCATACCGACCTGCACGCCAATAAAACTGGTGGATGGTTGGAAGTGGGCAGAGACAAAGTCCCTTGTAAACCAGGTCCTTGCCATTGGATTGCTCGCGGAACCAGCACTTTACCCAGGCCCAAAAATATTTGATGGGATTCATCTCGGGGTGGAACTTGGAGAGAAAATGGCATACCATGCTGGGTTCAGCTTCAATGAGCTAGAATTTCAAATTAAGTAAATGCTGAAATAAATGAACAGAGACTCACGAGCTCGAGCTGTGACTTTTGACCTGCGAAATCCGACTGCCATGAGAGCAACCTGCACATGCAACAATCAACTGGTCTCTTGTCGTCTTCCTCATCAGTATCATTGCTGTCTTCCCCCAACATATCTGCTTCTTCGTCTGGAGAGGCACCATCGAGATGGGGCCTCCGTGATTGCATGCTTTGCAATCTCCGATCAAATTCTTACCGTTGAAGTCCACGGTATAGCCACGTTCGGCCAGAATTGCCTTCATACCCTTTGGAAGTCCCTCGTATGCCTTGTGTGGGTGGTCGTCTGGCAAATTCTCGTCGAAGGTCATTTTCTGAATTTTGCTGCCATGACCATGATGATTGTTGAGCAGAATTATTGTGTCTCGCATTGCGGGAACATTACTGCCCGGTTTGACATTCATTTGGTGGCTGTCAGGGCGTCTTTTGCAAGACTACCATGTGCGGATGAGTTGTTGAAAACCCAATGAATGATGGTGTTGGGGAAAAGGCGGCACGCAATAAGGATGGCTTTAATAAGCTACACGCATAAAAAAAACGATGAGAGTAGCTCAGGCTGTGGGAATAAACAACTCACCTGTGCGAGCATTTGCTCCATATTCCAATAGGCATCACCACCTGGCTTGCTGTCGGGATAGATTGTGGTTGTCGAGTCGGTGATCTCTAAACGTAATTCAGCTGCCATCTTCTTGCTCTCTGCAATCATCTCCTCCGTGAGTGTGAGGAGACCATAGTGTTCGCATAAAAATGCAGACACCATGATCAACCGACTGTGGCCCTTCTTTTTGAGGACCTGTTCATTCACCTTCAGCCAGTAATGGTTGTTCTGATAGTCATTCGAATGGAAACTGGCCATGTCATGAACAATCATAACATGCTCTACTTCATCATCGTTAAGCTCTGGGCGGACTTCAGCTATGTCCAGTTTGGCATATGAAGCGCGAAATGCTTCAAATGCTTCAAGCTGCAACACTTTTTGACATCTTTCCGCTCGTGACCATCGCAGTAAACTCCTTTCTGGTGACATCTATGGCGATATCCCAGCTTCCAAAGCCATCACTGACAGTGCCTGACAGATACCGTCTTTTCTTGAGTGAAAGCGATGGGAGTAAGGTCTTGTTGATATGACGCTGCAGCAATTTCGGGTTGACCTGAATTAAATATCAGCAACTGTTGTGAGATTTTCGAATGAATAATGATTACAGTTCCAGTTTCTAATGTCCTGAGCCATCACTGGACCCCCATAGAGAACCCTTCGTCATCCAGGAGCCCATTAGACTTCTCTCGCCAACCTTGATGGCTCGGCTTAATGATCTGTTGGCCTCAAGCCTGTGGAGCGAGGACATGTTGAAATGCGGACCACGACCATGGTTTCTAGCAACACGGAGTGCCGCTCTGAGTCGTCCCATATGAGGCATCCATCGATAAAAGTCCACGAGAGCAGAAAATAATACTGTGCTGCGATAGTTGTGCTTCTTGCCTGCGTCCTTGAGACAATCTGCGGCAAGAGAGCAAAGCTCATCTGGCTCTCGCGGGGCCGCATCATCGAGCACCGTGTCAATCCATTCCGCAATATCATCGGCCACCACAATGGAATCGACAGCCGTGTCACCCTCTGCCTGCCATGCATGTTCCTCCAGTTCCTTGGGTGCGATGTCTATCTCATCCTCGACCTCTGATTCATCCAAGGCCGAGGAGGACTCTTCCTCTGATTCCCCAGAAGCTGAAGACTCTTCCTCCTCCTCGCATATGGCAACAGAAGAAGATGCTGGTGATAGATTGGCACCCTCCCTCCTCGGTCGTTTAGCGGAAGGTGTGGGAATCTCTTGAATGTCATCATCGACAGATGATGCGCGAGGTGGTTTAGAAAACATAGCAGAGATGCTGAGTTGACCTTTAGCTGGGGCAGGGGCCGGGATAGATCCCTCCGTGTCGATGGAAGCAAGTTGGCGCTTGAATTCATCTTCTGATATTTGGAGCAACCCCACATTGAAATCATCCTGAAGTTTTTTCTTTCTCTTTTGAATGCTATGCTTGGACAAGCCACAGATGCCATATGGCCCTTGTGTTTTACCTGGGTTTATTTATCAAATCTGCATTCAAGTGTTTGTGGAGAAAACACAGCTTGCTGATTATTGGTAGTGCCCACTTCCTGGTGCTCAGCACTGCACATCTCTGCAATTCTGTGCTTCTCGGCGGCCTTCTATCGCTTCTCAGTGTTCCTCTGCACCCTCTCGTCATATGTCTGCGGGACAGGCATAGTCTCCCATGCGTCGAAATAGTCGGTGTCTGTCTCCGTCTCAGATTCTATATCAGTCTTCCACATGTTGTCATCCGACTCTCCGTCTGATACGGTGTCCAGAACAGGGTGGGTGGGAGCAAACATTCCACCAGCATCTCTGTCCTGCTGGGATTTGTTTCTGGCGGCTCTGGGCATGCTGAGATTGACGAAGGTGATGAGGAGTGGCGATTGATGGTGGGTACAGCCACCGGCTACTACCAGCCCGAAATCAAAAGCGCCAAATCCCGGTGAGAAAAAAAGATTTTCAAATTTCGAATTTCTGCTCTGGGGGATCTCTAGAGGCCCTTCCTACCATACTATTTACTCATTCTCATCATGATCAAGCTAAAACTGGACTACTAGTAGCAATTTCCAAATTGGGACTCAAACTTGTCACGAAGTTCGGTCTGCTATCATACAATTCCGAATGTTTGACCGCGCAACCAAGGTGCAACAGGGAAGCAAAATCAGAGGGCCTGGACTCATTCATACTGCAAAAAGCAACTTTTAGGTGTGGCTGAATATGATTACGCATCTAATTATGAAACTTCTACATATCACCAATAAAATTAGCCAAAAGAAGGACAGTAGGCATGACAACTCATTTTGCCACAGGAGTTATAAATCTTATATAAATCACTCTGTGAATGGTTATTGCTGCCTCCAACGGCTCTGTGCCCGATGGGTTATCTCAAGGAGCTTATACAGATACGGGAAGACCCCATTTTCATTTGGGGGCAGGATCAATGTGTTTTGCCAGAATCCTGGTTTTTATCTTTTTATTTTTTCTAAATCGACTCCAACTCATGGACAGGGTTTCAAATATAAGGAGAACATCCTGTTGGTATACAGTGCATATCTGCATGAAAGACAAGAGTGCACATGCATAAATATTTGTAGAGATTTGGATGGCTTCCAGCACGAGATTTAGTGTAGGACTCTAATGAAATGGGAAGTCTCAGTGATGCTTGAGCAAAACTCATATTTAGAATGTGCCTAATGAAATGGGAACTAAACTACGGGTAAGTATGAAAGAAAGTAATGAGATGTAGAACTCACGTCTCAGTGATGCTTGAGCAAAACTGAGGGTTCGGTAATGTAGGGATCCCCACCGTACCGTATACGGTTTACACCCGTATAAAAAACTGTATTTGATCATATCCTGACTAAAATTGGAGATTTTGATCCGGATTTTGTCTCAATCTATGCATCAGCGTTATTTCCACCGATTCTGCCCCTTTTTGGAAGGGCTTTCGCGCAGATGCTGACATAGATTGTACATTTCTGAGCAAAATATCTCGATTTGGAAAGCCGTATTGATCACCGTACAGTCAAACCGTATTTCCCTCAATTGCACCGTAATGCGACTTTCCTACCCAAAACACCTTTGACCCAAGGAATAGCAAATAGAAAGCTAATGCATCAAGCATTTCTTGGCCATGCGGCACGAGAAACCATGTGTAAAATGGCAAATCATTGTTTTGACCCGTATTTACGGTGGGGATCCCTACGGGCCGGGCTGGGTAATGGTGTTTGTGGGTGCTGAAGAATAAATAATAAAAAAGGAAAGAGAAAGAAGGAAAGAAAGGAGAGATTCATGCCTCCACAGGACCAATCTACCTTCAGACAGCAACTTCAAGAATTTGTTGTCATTTGAGCTCTCAGTGTGGCCGCCAGGCACTTGTTTGCATCCGGAGAGGGTGCCAAACATGCCAAACATAGACAAAACAATTCCTGCCAGATGATATCCCATCAAGCTCACAGCTTGATAGTTTGCTGGAATTTGCCAATAGCTTTGAAGACACCAGTGCAAATTACTTCGAAGATACCAGTGCAAATTACTTAGACAGACCAGACAATTCTTCAAGCGTAACTTTCCAATCCACCAGCCAGATACCTTCCTTTAATCCAACATCAGTCAATTTTGGCACATCCAAGAAGCGAGCTTCAACATCCGATACATTTTTCATTGCAGAGCAAGAGAAATCTAAACGGCCGAAGCGTCCATGCTTCAAATGTAGGCAAAATGGTTGCCCAGGGTCTAACAAAAGTCTCTATGCAAAAATCCATGTCGAGATTGTGGGAGCAGACGTTGTGACGGAAGGGACAATTCACATTCCGATACAAAGTGTGCCCAAGGGTGGACTTGATACATGCAAATTTCCGCTCAGTTGAGATGTACATACATGAATTGTTTGGATTGATTGAATTGTTTGGATTGGTCTATTGGAGCTGATGGAAGGGGCAATTAATCTAAGCTGCTGATAGAATATGTGTGGTTATCGTAGTGGTAGGAAGTAACAATTTAAACCTTGGCAAAATATGAAGTGGTCAGGGAGAACGAACGGAAACATGTTTGATTGTTTCGTGGGTGGGAACGCGATCACGTGATTTTATTCCTTTTCAGGTCTCACTTAACTCCATATATTTTCACCCTTTCTGGGTGAAACCATTTTCGGTTTCACTCTTTTAGGAAATTTGATGGAGCCAAACTAAGGCATGGGAATTCACCGTCCGGTAAGTAATAGATCGCCGAAAACTTTAGAAACAAACATGTACAATATAATTCAGTCATACGAAAGGCTGCAACGGTGAGCTCGGCTAGAGGAATTCTGAGAGGCCCCGGGGCGAGGATGTATATAGTGTGTGTACATCGGGATAATCCCTGGAAACCAGTGTTCATGAGTTGGACCGTGCTGTGTAATACTACCTACCTACCTACCACGTCCAAGAGATAGCCGGTGCAGGCATGAATCTTAACAATATTATGCAGAGAGACCCTCTTTGATTCAGGGACAGGTGTTTTTTTATCTTTTGAAAATCAAGTGAATTTCATGCACAGAGTTTGGGGAAGTTGAAGGAAAACGTCCGGTTGCAGTGCATATTTGAATCAATACTTACAGGTGTGAGGATGCATCAAATTATCAATACCATGCAGAGAGACCCCGTTCGATTCAGCATGCCATGTTATGTTCTTCATATTTTTTTTTTGGCAACATTTAGAATCATTGTGAGTGGAGAGGGGGTTGAGGAAGAATTAGTGGGATTCCTTTTTGTACATGGTGGAAAACATTTGGGCCTTCAATCCCCCCACCCTGTGAATTCTGGGTGGTGAAAGGCCCCTATCCGAAAATGAATATGGCGTGATGGGGTGGGAGTTGCTAGTCTCTCCTAGACAGATGCTTCAACGACGAAGCTTGTACCTCGCTAGGGCGCTGTTTATAATTCCACAGCAATTAAAAACATGTTTATAAACCGGTATTATAAACAGGGCCGTTTATAAACATGTTTATAAACCAGCACCCAAAAACTGGGTTCTAGCTCTCCCAAGGTGATTTTTCCGCTGTGCACACGATAAGTATGGCCTGAAATGCCCCTTCAGATTTTTTTAGTTGCAGCGAGAGACTCGGAATCCAAGACTACCCTGCATTCTTGGTGATATTGGTGAAAACTATGACTTTGATGCAGTCCAAAGTGCGTCGAGAAGTGGGGCCCGGGGCCGTTGGGGCCGGGCATGGTGTGTGATCGGTGAGTGCTAGTGGGCGGTTGGGGGGAGGCGAGGCGTGGGCAGGGGACGCTCGCGCGAGCCTGCGTTCGAGACGCGGTGGCCGATGGGGCGCGATGGGCCTTGCTGGGGCACGCGCCTTTCCTTTCCTTTTTTCATTTTATTTTATTTTTGGCTTCTGATCTCGATCGCTGACGCCCCTCCCCTCCCCCAGATGCCGCAAAAAGATGAAGCGCGTCAAGCGGCGCGGCACGCTCGAGCAGCAGCTGCAGCACGCCAACGCCAACGCCAACACCGCCGCCTCCGCCTCTGCCGCCGCCACCACCGCCACCGCCACTGCGGTGTCCTTCCACATGCTGCCCGTGCACCGCACGGACACGCTCCCCGCGCCGTTCCGCAAGCTGCAGGAGAGCTCGATGCGCTCCTCGCTCGCGGGCAGCCCTGCACACCCCTCGCCCTCCGCCTCCGCCTCCGCCTCTGCCTCGCACGCCGCCGCCGACACCCCCAATAACCACAACAGCAACAGCAACGGCGGCGCAGCAGCGGGGCGCGTGATCAAGGCGCCGCCGGGGCTGCTCCCTGCGCTGCGCACGCACTCGCCGATGGAGGTCGACGGGGACGAGGACCCGGACCCGGAGGTGGACGAGATCGAGGGCGACGTGGAGGGGGACCTCGTCGATGCGGACGGGGATGGCGATGTGGGTGCAGAGGACGGGGGCGAGGGCGAGGGGGAGGAGGGGGGCGATCCCGAGGCGGACCTGCTGGAGGCGGTGGACGCGGCGGAGGCGGCGAGCAGCGGGAATAGCTCAGGCTCAGGGGGGCGCGGGGGGCGGATGAAGTCGGAGGATTGATGGGGGGGAGATGGTGCTGCTGTGCCGCCGCCGCTTTGCTATGCTATGATACGATACGATACGATACGATACGCACCACGTACCCCATCGTTTGGATTCCCCACCATTGCTCTGCGCTGTAGCGTTTACATACTGCTTCTTCTTCCCTCCTTCCTTTCCCTTCCGCTTCCTCTTTTTTTCGTTCGCTACAGCTACCTGCCTCTTTTTTGCATTCCTGCCCCTACTCTTACTGCGTACAATACTGAATCGCTCTGTCAAAAGTGTATTTATCATCATCGTATGCGCGGCGTCGTCGTTGTAATGACCACCTACCTACCTACATATCTAGAGTTATCTTTTCTTTTCTCTTTCTTATCGCATTCGTTCTGCGTCGCAGATACGTAACATAACATATTGGCCATAATCCAGAATTATTGTGGGCAGCGATGCACCCCAACCGATTTTGTTACCCCGTCGTCCTGCTCCTTCTTTGCATCCGAACTCCAGCCTGAAACCTGAGATCCGACCAGAGTAACCATCTCGTCGAGCGCCTCCCACCATCGGCCCCTCCGACCTCCGACCCCCGCGCGCGCCCATCCGTGTCGCACCGTGATGTGATGGTGGCGCGCGCGCTGCGCTCAACCCTGCCCCGGTTCCAAAGCGCCACCGCCACGCCCATGTGCTGCTACAGCAGCACACCCGACACCCCGTGGAGCAGAACTTCGAAGCACCGCGTGATGGGCACGAGGCGGGCCGGCGAGCGCTGAGCGGGAGCCGGGGGCCTGCCATGCATGGGGACCGAATTAATATTAGCGAGGCAAAGATGCAGCGCGGCATGGGGCTGGCTGGGAACGTTCGGCATGCTGGTATGGTGTAATTTCGGCGCGCGCGCCAACCTACTTGCAGATCGCTGCCGGCAGCGTGCCACGTGGGCGGGGATCGTGGGCATAATTAGCGGTGGTGGATCATCAATGGGCTCGGGGGGCGTGGAAGCAGCCTGAGCGCGGGGGGCGTGGAAGCAGCCTGAGCGCGGTGTGGGAGCGCACGCCTCGATTTGGCGATTGCCTGGAAGAAGAAGCGATGGTTGTCAGCTGGACGCTGGACATGGAGCCGTCGTTATTGTCAGTGTGAAGGTGAGCAGCAACTTGGGAGAGATGAATGGAATGAGAGGTGCTTCTTTTGTCGTCGGCTGTCGGCGGGCAGCTGGGAGCCGAGAGTGCGAGTGAAGTTCCGAGGCTGTGTGGTTTGGGAGCGAGTTTGCGCCGCCGGCCGACGGCAGCTGAGCAGGGTGTCTGGATGACAGAACAGAGACGCTGGGTGATAGGACAGGTCGCGCGCGCGATGCTGGGAATGTGGTTGAATCATCTAGCGCCCGTGGGTATACTTATACTCACTGGTGGGGCAGAAATAATCCACCAGTGTGCGGCGTGATTGCCGGTACGGGTTTCAGACGTCCTTGTCCAGGAACCAGTGAAACGCTAGACGCATGTTTGTTGGTGAACCTCAAAGACTCCAATCAACCCAACCCAACCAAATGCTGACCAGCAGTAGATAAACCAAAACCCAAACCCTAATCCTTCCTATCCAAGTCCTTCGAAGTTCAACCGTCCAACACGTTCGTTCGGCGCGCGAGTTTGGGGGCTCCAACCAAAATATATGACTGTTGCAATTCAGCTAATAACTGTACGTTCAACTTTTAACTGTTCCGTTCCGTTCTTGATTTAACTGTTCCGTTCCGTTCAAAACCACACAGCGAGAGCGAGTCCAGAAAACACAGGTGGGAAAACCCGGGCGTAGTTGTATATTCCTAATCTACCCTCAACTCACTCTTTTATACCACTAATGTTTGTTACTTCAAAATAAATATCAACACCTGCAACTCTTGGTGTGTGTCTTCTGAAACGGCACCGCGATGCACATACTCGAGGGATTTCCGTCCCAAGATGGACAACTTCTGGCGTAATTCTGCTGGTAACTCAGCAACCAGGGCTATGCACAAAAGACAACCATTGTTGAATTAATGTTTTCGCGGCATACCCTGTCCCCCATTACTACCAGGGCTGTGTTTCCGAGTCATCCCGACCTGAAACACACTTCAGGTCCCCCAGCAACACGTTCGCGCCCATTTGCGACGCGTCTCATTGTCGATCAATCGCGCGCACGTGACCGTCATTTCATCTGCCATTGTTCAACTTCAGCGGCATTGTCCCTCCTTCATTGTCCCCGTTGTATAGCACACTCTAGCCCTAACTGCACTCGTCCTATTCATTGTTCTCCGCACAGCCCGTATCCACAGGTATGCCGCAGGTATGCCAAACGTTCTGTTTTATTGTCTATTTTGTCGTGTTGTGATGGCCGATCAAATTATCGGCATCTTGCGGTACTTGGTGAAATTCGCAAATTCCCCTCCACTGGCATGTTTTCCCGTGCACAACTGGAGCTCCCCTTTCACCAGGATTTCAGGTCGAGAGCCCAGAAAGATCCAGGTGCTAGGACGGCCCGGGAGTTGACGAGACGGAAGAAATCTTTGTTGTCTTGAAGCAGAAAATTCCCGTCTTCGGTTGTCAGCGTGCGACCGGAGATTGCGGAATTTGGGCCAGGACATTCGCCGCTGGTGAGGGAACAGGTCGCTCGAAGACAACCGTCGCTGGCTGCATAATCTCGCGCGCGCGGAGGAACTTTGACTTGTGACAGAAGTAATTCGCGCAAATGTTCGCGTCACAGCAGGAAACATCGCAACCGACACTTTTTCCCTCCATGAGTTCGCTGTTTGTTCATGATTTCCGTGAGAAAATGCATACTTGAAAATTAGGGCGCTATGGTGCGCATCACCTAGCTGCCACCACCAAATATTACTGGCCAAATTGGCTGGAGAAAAAAATTCACCCTATATACACCACTAAGCAGGAGATTTTGTCAATATTTCCACTGCATGTGGCCAAATCTGCGAGCAAATATTTTTCGAGCTCAGTCAGTTTTGATTTAAATGGAAATCCGTCTAGCAGTTCTTCCTGTATTCTCAAAAGAAACACTTTTGCTAGAGGGATAAGAAATCTTGGTGAAATTGGGGCTGGAAAATCCCGAGCAAGAAGTAGTGGCGGCTAGGTGATGCACACCATACAGGACCCACTACCTAAAGTTAGTGGGCATTATATCCCTGGCTGTTTTTACCAAATATTTCCTGGACACCCTTGTGCCCAGGCGGGATGGACGAGACCCGGCCGGCACACACATTCGAGAGCACAGCACATTCAGTTCAGAGGCGGCACATTCACTGAAACCCGGCACATTCACCAGTTTATGTGCCGTGTTTGAAGTCAAAGCCGGCACATTTCGACAGTCCAGCTGCCTGGTGTATGATATTTTTCAATACCGCTACTCTGACTGTCCCTAATAGCCTTCGATGCAAAGAATACCTCAGCCAAGAATGGATGTTGCAGATATTAAATCCATAAACTACATACACCCTAGGTACGAACTTGCTAATGGTAGAATAAAAATACAAGTCATCCCCTCCCAACAACGCCGCACCTCTGCCCATGCCATGCATCGCGTGCGAAGCGCAGCGCGCCGGTTTTACCTGGAGGAGGACAAGTCCTCTGCCAGATCAATGCATGCGCTGAATCGCGTAGCGGATGCGAATGCCACGAGTCAGATGTGAATGCGAATGCCACGATCCACGCGAGATATGGAAATGGGGGTGCAAATTCCCATCTTCTCGTGCCGATTCCCAAGGGTGGCAGGTGAGATCTAGAATCTGCTATCAGCACAACAGCAAATCCTTACCTATGCCTGGAACGTGCTCGCACTCCGGGAGTCATCATGAGTATTGCTAAATCAGAATAATTCACTTACCACTGTCTTGCTGTATCCATCCACTCACTCACCTCGGCCCTCTACCAGTCGTTCTCCTTCCAATACTGTGCCCTGCCCATTCATCGACACCATTCCAAGCTTCTTAGTGATTGACGCGAACTCTGGAGGCCGGACATACCGGAGAATCCCCTGCCTGTACAACAGGAGACAAATATTCAACCACCAGTCAATGATCCTTTGCCAAGAAGGGCGTCGTCGACGCGGCGGCGGGCGGTGTGGGCGGGGGGTGGTGGTAAGAGAAAG
The DNA here is from genome assembly GCA_029204085.1 of Mycena sp. CBHHK59/15. Taxonomy (NCBI): domain Eukaryota; kingdom Fungi; phylum Basidiomycota; class Agaricomycetes; order Agaricales; family Mycenaceae; genus Mycena; species Mycena sp. CBHHK59/15. The sequence goes on along the minus strand of JARGXW010000475.1, from coordinate 77,842 downwards.
AGGAACGGACACGTCGCAGGCTGTGCCTGCCAAGAGCAAAACATCCCGAAAAAGGAAAGTGCCGTCTCTGGTTCTAAGGCGGCACATTGATCTGAATGTGCCGCCTCTGAACTAAATGTGCCGTGCTCCTCTACGTGTGTGCCGGCCGGGTCTTGTACATTCTCGTGCCCAGGCCTCGTCCTATCCTAATTCGATGACAGGAACCTGACACTGGGTGCACGTATGATTCAATACCATACACTTAATTTCCGAGGTGCATCGGATCCACATCCTCCGTGCCACTTGCCTGAACAGTATATTTGTTTTTTTAGCAATCGGAATGGAGCCTGATGTGAGCGCATGTTTCCACGCATCAGGAAAACCGTAGCCGAGATGTACCTATGAAGCATATGCAGCACTGTACAGCACTTGCATAGCACTTCATAGTGCAGCATAGGTACATCCCTTCCCGAAAAGGGTCCCCAGTACTGCACAGTACTTCACAGCCATTTATGATTTTCCTGATGACGAGGTTCTCGGCGTCGTTTATCCCCAGGCATTGCGCAGAAGATCTGCCAAATCATCATTAGACACCGACTTATGATTCGAATCTCGACCCATGCTTCGTTTCACACCCCACCAAACTTCAACGTTTCAATCTGTTTCAGTGTCATCACAGCTTCCACATTCCTGGGTGTCTTTTAGGCAAGGGATGCCCATAAAATGCATTTCTGAACGCTGCTGAGTATTTTTTTTCGAAAAGTGGAAGAAGGCGTCCCAGACCCGTTACCCTATGACGTCGCGTCTCGGCATCTTCCGGTGAGTGTGGGTGGCACCGGAACTACTTTAGTACTACTTTCGGCCGGTTACTGGTGCTGTGGGTAGATACTGCCAGTATCTGTATTACCTAATAATTATCCCAAATGCGGCTCAAAGCTGTGCTCTCTGCCGCTGCACATCATCTTTCCTCTCATCTGTCCTTCCCTTGCTCCCTCCCTATCGTATGGCGCCGCCTCAACTCCAATTCGTGTCCTACATCCCTCCAACTCCACTTGGCACCCCAGAAGAGCCTGGATCTACCCCGGATCTGCCACCAAAACGCGGACGCGGACGGCCAAAAGGCTCTAAAAATAAGGTGAAGGATGAGTCCTCCACGCAAACGGTACGCACCATGGCTTCGGGGGATGTCGAGGTGCCATCTGTGATCGCACAACCGGGTCAATCAGAGCGCAACGGCGCTGGGATGGTCGAGGAGCTCACAAATATGGTGCGTGCTCATTTTCTCTGATTTAAGCGTACTAATGTGAATACTTACAGGTTTCAGCTGCTACCGTGGCCCCCCATCACATTGGGACTCCCCCACACAATGTCGTCCCGCAGACCCCCATCAATTCCCACCCAGGTCGGGGTACTGCACAATATGATGTTGTCGCACAGACAGCCTTCCATTCCCACCCCAGTGCTGCACGAAGCAACATCGCTCAGACAGCACCCCCTGTTCTCCCTCTACCCAAATCAGCATCTCAGAGAGCTGATGCCGCCGCCAGCGCCGCTGCTTCGAGCACATCTCAGGCTCGCAGTGTCATTGACCGAGCGCGTGTGCAGCAAAATACAGTCCCTGATGCTGTGTCTGTTCTCCCGCCTCTCTCTGCTTCCAATACACTGGATTCTCCTCTGGGTTTTATTACAGATGTAGAGAATCAAAATGATTTAACTTCCTTTGTGAGCGGCGGACTTGGCACTGAAAACGACGAGGATGGGGAGACAGATCCCAACAAGAATGCTTCTGGATCTCAGCCACGAGTGCCTTTCCCAGACTGGTTTCAAAAACGATTCAATACTCTGCTTGATGAGCTCAAGCATGATCTGAAGTCTGTGGGTCAGTCACGCTATTACAAGAATGGACAATTCTGGATTCGTGCCAACTCTGTCTGGTCTACTCTGAAGGGCACAAATCTCAAACCAACAGATCTATTCACTCCAGACTTCTTTTTGTGGGACCCACTCAATCTGCTGGGGAAAGCACACAGGCTTTGCTGCCCAGATTGCAACCATCATCTGACTCGTGGTGGTGTTGTAAATCGCCCGCGCCGAGTCGTTGATGTTGACTCAAGTTTCTGGTTAGTTGGCTACACATATGAGTGTCAGAAAACTGCTACAGGTGGCTGTGATGCTCGGTTTCGCTCCTGGGATGAGCGGATCCTTCAGCGCTTACCTCGTGCGCTTGCTGCAGAATTCCCAGCCCATTTGACCTGGCGTAGCGGACTTTCCACTCGTGCTTTCGGTGTAGTGAGATCATGCTTTCAGCATGGCATGGGCTCTGAGGAAGTAGCCGATATGTTTCGAATGCAGCACCTGAGGCGATACGACGAGCTACGATTGCAATACCTGCGTACAAAAATTAACCAGATGGGTTTCTCGAACGTCTATGAACCATTTTTGCCATTTGAGGACCGTTCCTCACACGGCTTCCATGGGTTCACACCCAGTGGTCAATGGCTTCGAGATGTGTATGATGCATTCATCGAGTCACACTGGGATGCAATGAATCAACACATGGCAATGTGTTCTGCTCTAATCTGTTCCATAGACCACAGCCACAAGGTCAGTATTTGTGACTTCAATCTTGGTAATGTGCACTGAGCCGGAGGATATTCCAGATCGCAAAGCATGTCTTCAAAGTTGATGGTGTTCCCATCTTCACTGCGCTCCTCACAGTAACAAATGAGAAAGCGGAAATCCGTGTCTGTGTCTTTGTTGCAACGAAGTCCCATTCTCAATATGAAGAGGCATTACGGCGGCTTGCAAACGACCTCCCGATCTATGGCCACGAATTACCCGAAGTGTTCTACACTGACAACATGAGTGATAAACCCATGCTCGAGAAAATATTTCCCTCCCTCCGAGCAGATGTAGTTCCAGTGGAGAAATACAGTCATCTTCCCATGTTTGCCAGCCCGGACTTTGTGCGCCATCCTGAGCAACTTGATAACCAGATTTCTATCAACAATGTTATGCGCAGCATATGTGAAGATATCCCAGTCAATGGCCACATTGTTATTGGATTTGATTCAGAATGGAATGTGGATGTAGCACCTCACGGACGCTTATCTGGCCAAGGACCACCAGCGATTGCCCAAGTTGCGTACAAGGACCGGGTGTATGTTCTTCGGGTAAGCCTTTATTGTTTTTAAAGAACTCTCTGACTTCACACTGACTGCTTGATATTCAGATTGGAGAAATGCTACTTCGCAAGGCGCTGCCAGCAGAGCTCGTCAATCTCCTTTGCAGTGAACAAGTTATTAAAGCTGGTCGTCAAGTCAATGGTGATTTGCAACGCCTTGCTGTGGCTGCTGGCTATCCACCAAATTATTTCCGTGGGGCTCTTGACCTCGCAGCATCTGCAAAAGATCGTTTCTTATCATGAAAGCGACCTTGTCACTTGCTGATATTTTTGCCGCAATATTTCACCAATGCCTTCCAAAGAATGATACGGAGCGTGTCAGCAGCAATTGGTCGGACCAGGAGCTCAGTGATGCTCAATTGGAGTATGCCGCTCGAGATGCATATGCATCGCTTCTGGTCTACCATGAGATCAACAAGACTCCTCTCCCCCTTCCATTTCCAACAACAGCCACCACACCTTCGGGCACTCCAGTTCTATTGCTCACAGATGATAACAAAAGACTTGCGGCCCGAGGTGTGATTTCCGTGGCAGCATCCGAGCACCAATTCAAAGGGGAAAATGTCACCAAAACCCGCACAGTCATGACTGTACAGGAAGTCTTGCTTCCGGGTGCGATAATTGGCCAGAACAAAGAGAAGGGCACCGGCCGCAAGCTATCTCTGGAAGATTTTGGAAAGCCTCCGTTTGACATCCTTGCACATCGCAGCCATATTCGAATAAAGCCAATAACTTCCGCTACTGGCATTCATCTGGACGACTCCCCAATGTCTCACACTCCAGAGATCAATAATCAACCTCTAGTCGATTTTGGACCTCCTTTGGATGAGAATGGTGCTGAAATGATCAGTGTTGCGGAAGGCTTAAATATTGCAGACGGCGATGATAGTGTTCCCGATGCTGATACTGTACCATCTCAAGAGCAAGATGCAGCAAGCGCAACTGAAGGGGAGACCATTTTAGGACCCGCAGTACTCCATGTCTATGCATGGCTCATTCGTAGTCGTGTTCTCAAAGATGTCTTCCACGTCTTCCACATGATTTATATCTCGCGCACCCATGGATTGCGGCAGGCTTTTTGTCAAGCCCTGCACGACGCAATGCTTATCCCGCACCCGGTTGATAAAGCACTCATTGAAGCATACCTCAAAACTCACAACGTCACTTGGGAGAACATGCGGCGATTTCATCCCAAATGGCTGTGGCGCCATTGCCGTCGCACCATTCCTCCTGCAGAGGAGCTTTATCCGCTGGTACATCGGGTATTCATGACCTATGGCCCTCTCAAAGACGCAAAGTCTGGGCTCCCGCTTTTCAACACTGCTGCCTGGAAAATTGCCAAGAATATTCTGGAGCTAATTAAGAGTGGCTACGTTTCCGATCCTCCTGGTGTACAGCTCTACACATGCCTTGGCTTTGACGAGAAAGCAGGTGGTCTGCCCATTTATCGCTGTCGGCGTGGGACAAACGATGTTGAGGGTGCTGTACACACACACCTGCTCTCAAAGCTGCCATCCCACGGAGCTTCAGTTCGTCATATGATCGCATGTTTGTTGGACTTCATTCTCTGCCATAACCTGCGTGTATGTGCCCCTTCTATTTTCCCCCCTCTTGTTTCTGACTTATTTTAGGTCGGATATTTCAACTCAACCGGACGGAAATTTCAAGGTCATGACTGTATCTGGCTGCTGAATGAAATCCAAGAGCTAGAGATCACGCTTGGCGAGCACCATGATTGTCTTCCAGCTCAGCTTGCGTGGGTCAATGGAAATCTTTACAAGAAGACGGAACAGAGCGCTGGAATCATTCAAATTCCGAAATCCGTTCGCGAGCTTGTCAAGATCCAACCATACAATGAAGAGACTGATTTGGAACAAAAACAAGCTTATCTTGCTAAGATGCAGGGTACTCGCAAGCCTGTGTTGCCGGTTCACACTCTTGCTGAGAAGCAATTGTTTGCCGAGCTCATGCGGACTTCACCAACCTTTCAAAAGTGCAGCACATCCATATCTCTCCCTGCTGTCGAAATCTGGAATCAGAAGGCTGAGACCACAAAAGATATTTACTACAAGGTGAATTGCGCAATTTGTGTTGTTGAAGAAACTCTAATTAATTTTTCAACAGCTCGAAGAACAGCTTACTGCGTACTTGAATGGTCCGTTCAAGGACTCTGCCAACATACGGCAGTCCTGTGCTCAAGCACGGGGTCGAACAGAGCCTCTGAACCGTAGTCTGCAAGACCCGAAGCGTTCAAATAAAATTGTGAATGCAACTTCTGGTCCTCTTGTTCCGCATCGGGTCACCACTGGATTTGAAGGGTCGGTTAATTCCGCTGAGGGTTCAAGGCAAGTTCAATTCGTCATTTCTTTTCCTCCAGCAAGCTGAAAATTTTCAGTTCAATGCTTTCGACCGTATCCACATCGAAGGTTGTACAGTTTGCAAAAACTCAGGATGTTCCATTGGCTGCAGCGAGATCCACTATCAAAATCAGTCAGAAGCGCTCAGCGGATGGCGAGCCTGCTGGTCAACCACCTCAAAAGCAGCTGAAGACACGTACATGTATTCGTTGTGGCAACACAGACGGATGCAGTGGGCGGCAGTACTGGTATAGATGCACCAACCCTTGCCGGGATTGCAATAAGCGCACAGTTCTGGAGTGTGCTGGCCGCTCTTCAAGGAAGCCCAATGTTCAAAGATGTGTTCCGGCACGAGACTTGGACTCGGATGATCTCACAAAGGCTGCGAAATTAGCGCTGGGTTTGGGGCAAGTGAGTTCAAGTCAACCAACATTCTCATTCCACAATATTAGCAGCACTAGTTAGTTAGAATGTAAATTCACAGATGCTACTTTTAAGTACCGTTTATGCAAACACGTTGAATACACGTACATCATGTTGTCTTTCGATTTTCTGCAACCACAATAAAATTTGTCCTCAGCAAGACTCAAGAGTTCTGGCCACCATTTCCCCAGATCCGGGACATTAATAAGGACAGGCACATAGCCAGTAATTCGATGATAAGGTGTGATTTTTTATGGCTTGAATGGCTGCAGCGTGAGTGTGTGGAACAGCGACGACGGATTGTAAGTTTGACGCGTTGTTTGCGCATGTGGTGTGATGCCGAGGTTTGCCGAGCCAATTTACCCTTTCGAGTGCTCCAGCATCTCCATCAACCACGGGACCGGCCGCGGGAACACACAAGTACCCGGTCCATTTAATCTAAAACGGCAATGTCACACGATTTTACTCGGCTAAAGCCGGATAAGCCGTATTGCTCAAAACTTGCGCCGCAGGCCGGAAAAAAATATTCTGAGTAGGCGGGGATGTAGATGTGAGTGTATCTTGATCTCAACTCGAAATTCACAGAGGATGAACACAAATCTCTTTCTCTCTTCTCCCTCTCCCTCTTCCTCTTTCCTTTTTGGGATTTTATTATTCTGCTGACGAATTTACCCACAACACCAGTAACCGGCCCTACTTTCCGCTATCGGCACCCGACCGTGGGTAGACCAATCCCCTTTACAGCCGTTTGCATAAGTGTGTGAAAACGCGATGTGACGTGGCTGATGAATCCGGTGATCGGTATTCTCGGCCCACTTCCAGCATCGAGGGCGCATATTTCCAACAGAGCTTGAGCGAGGGAAGAGTGAATAGACTTGAAAATTTCTCCCTCCGCCCCTCCGCGGGGTTACCTGTCGCGTTTTTCAACTTGAACAATCAAATGCAAAGGTGTGATCGCTTGGCCGGCATGATCAGCACAGTGAGTCTAAACACCGTTGAGAGTTGGGAGGTCCTGGAGCACATTTTAGCATATAATAAACATAATCTACACAAATTTTAAGCTTGGATTTGACTCTGGAAATTCGGTGGAAAGCGTTCGGATGTACCATCACCGGATTTGTCAGCGCGCCAAAAAATAAAATCGCGTTTTCACAGACTTATGCAAACGGTTGTAATCTGTAACAGCGATTTGCTGTTTTGATATTTACAGCTTTACATACAGCTTTCTACAGCTTCATACAGCTTGGTTATCTTATTTAAACCCTTACTTACAGGAGACCATCCTCAGTCGTTCACCTGAAGTGCCCGGCTGAGGTATGCTCTCCTTTACTTACTTTTCTTTCTCTCTTACTTATTTCGCTACTAGCTATTCTTCTAACAGGTAGAATCAATATATAGTCGTTCACCTGAAGTGCCCGGCTGAGCTATTCTTCTAACACCTTCTGTGCATCCTGTCGTCATGAATCCCGTCCTATCTTGCCTGTGGTGGCGAAAACAGGAACACCCCAAGGTAAAACGTCAGGTTTAGTTTCGTCCTGCGTTCCGCGCGCTCACTGTACGTCTCACATAGCGTATGAGATCGCCCAATCACTCTGTGACCGCTGCAAATCCCACGACTTCGAATACAGGATCCACCCATGGCGCCACCGAGGGGACTACAACCGGCCCTGCTTCCAAGTAAGCGCAAGACTTTGCTCGTGGGATGAGAATACTTAACCGTCCAATTATAGTACCAAGCCAAAAGCAAAGAATCGTTCGGAAGCCGTCCGCACAGCTGCCGAAGGTCTAAAACTGGCTTTAGCTCTGGCCGAGAAGGCGTTGGACGGCATCCCTGTCCCTGGAGCTAAAGGCTCCGTTGGGGTGGTCCTCAAACTCATCGAGGCAGCGGAGGTTTGTCACCGGTCTTGTTGGGGTTGAACCTGAACTAACGTGTACCGCAGAAATCTACCTCCAACGCGGATACGCTGGGCCAGCTGCAAGCACATGTCAAATTTCTTTCGGTCAATGCACTCGAGCCCCTTCAAATGTTTTCTGAGGACGAGATGCCGAGCGGGATAAAAGACGACGTGGATCGACTCGTAAGGTAGGCGTGCCGTTCAGGCGGTAGTCACGACGACTGAGCGCGGAATAGGGCCCTTCACGAGGTGGGAAACTCGTGGACAGAACGGGAAAAACGCGGCGGGATTCGGCGCGCCGTAGAAGCAACTATGGACGAGAAGGATTTAAAAGAATTCGCGGACGATGTTAAACAGGCCGTTGAGCAATTCCAGGTGCGCTGCTCTTCCCGATCTCAGCTTTGTGTTGTTCAAAGTACACTGACTGACGCCTGCAGTTTGCCACCGTAATCCGGGCACGTCTGGCGGACCACAGGCAGGAAAAGCAGCTCGAGAACATCCAATCAACGCAGAAGGCAAGCATGACGGAGTAATCTAAACCGCTCTTGTTCTAATTGACTCATAGATGGCGCACGATAATGCCGTCTTTCGGGGTAAGTCAGAAAGTAGATATTGATTTTTGTTGATTCCCCCCCCCTAGACCGTGCACGCCTGGTCTACGAACTTCCCCGGGCAGAAAACGCTCACTATAACACCGGGAAGCTCGGGGCGCATTCGACCTGCTTCCAGGGAACTCGTGTCGAAGTAATGCGCACGATAATGTCATGGCTAGAAGCAGATGATGACCACTCAGCCGCGCGCCTCTTCTGGCTCAATGGGCTTGCCGGAATCGGAAAATCAACCATCGCTAAAACCATTGCTGGGCTCGCTGACACAAAAGGCATTCTCGCTGGCTCGTTCTTTTTCGCCCGTGGTGACGAGAAGCTTACGGATCCCACCGTTTTTTTCCCGACTCTCGCCTTCCAGGTTGCCCAGCTGGACGTGGCGCTGAAATCCTCGATTGGCCAGGTGTTGGAGTCTAACGCGCAGTACGCATATGACGGCATTCAAACCCAGCTCCAAAAGCTCATCATCGAGCCGCTATCAACCTCCTTCCCTTTAACGAAACGGAAGCGCCTTGTATTCATTGTCGATGCTCTCGATGAGTGCCGAGATGAGGAGCTTACAGCACGCATTGTGGTACTGCTCCTCTCACATCTGCGGCTCATCCCGTTTGTCCGTGTGGTTCTCACGAGCCGTCCGGAATCCCATATTCAAAGAGCCTTCAGCGAGACCGCGGATCACAGCGAATATATTCTACACAACATCGAGCAGACAGTTGTCCAGGGAGATATACGCCTTTACCTGGGTGCAAAGTTGAAGGCCATTGGATCGTCTATGGTGGCTGCGGCGGGGAATGAGCTTGCCTGGCCCCGGCAGGAGGACATCGAGCGCTTAGTGCAAATGTCGGGAACACTCTTCGTGTACGCTGCAACTTCTGTGCGCTTCCTTGGCGTACGGAACCACGTGAGGCGGATGCATATTCTGCTTGGAGTCCACCAAGCAACAGGCACGAAACCCTACGCGCAGCTCGATGAGCTGTATATGCAAATCCTCAGAAATGGCCTCCCCCTGGACGATGTTACAGACACGGAGTTGGACATCTTCCAGTGGGTCGTCGGTACCCTCATGCTGCTGCGCGATCCACTTTCACTATCCACCTTGTCCGCCTTTACACAGGTGGCGTTTGAAGACGTTATTGTCACCCTCACCTATCTGCAGTCCATAATTGTTGTACCTTCTTCGCCGGATCAGCCCCCCCAAATCTACCATCCCTCATTCCGAGATTTCTTGACGCTCCCCGAGCGTTGTTCCGAGCCTAGGTATGCGATCCATCCGCACGGCATGGAGAAGCGTTTAACGCTGCGCTGCCTCAATTTGCTCTCGAATGGTCATCTTCGGCGCAACATGCTGGGTCTCAGCCACTTCACCCTCCTCAACGAAGACATTGTTGACCTTGAGGTCTTGCTGAAAACTGCATTTCCCCCCGAGTTTCAATATGCGTGCCTTCATTGGTCCTCCCATCTCCAGGGCGTTGAACTCGACGACGGTGATGTGGCTTCGGCCCTTTACAGCTTTGCATCAACCTATATGCTTTTTTGGTTCGAGGCCATGAGTCTCTTGAAACAAATTTCGCGCTCCATTACGGCTATGCGCGACGCTCACGAGTGGACAGTACGTTTTGAGTTCTTTGGTACTAATTCATCTTCTGACAACACGTTCAAGAAACATAGTTCACACGCACAGCTGAAGACTCTCATGTACGACGGATACCGCTTTGCTCTGTCACACCAATCCACTATCGAAGCGGGAGCACTGCAGGTCTATCAGTCGGCACTTCCATTTACACCACACTCTACTCTACTCTACAAGACGTATGCATTTGAAGAAGCGCAGTCCCTACACATTGTGCGTGGTATCCCCGCGGAGTGGTCTGCTTGTCTTTCCTCCGTGAGCGGGGCACATCGTGGGATCACGGCTGTGGCTTACTCGCACGATGGGTCATTGTTCGCACTGGGCTATACGACACCATTCATTACCGTCCGTGCAGCTTCATCTGGCGGCCTGCTGTCGACGTTCGAGTACCCAGGTCCTCAGAAGCTTCATGTGCTGTCATTGGCGTTCTTGCCAGGCGACAGATATATTGTTGCAGCAACCACCGAGGGGATCATATCCAAGTGGAGCGTGCTCACTGCTTCGATAGTGCGCTCTTATGAAGGGCACACGTCAGCCGCGACATGCATCGCTTTGACTGCACTGACTCCGATAAAAATGGCCTCGGCATCCTTGGATACAACCATTCGTCTTTGGGACGTAGAAACCGGCCACTGTAATTCTGTCCTTTCGTGTCATGGAAGTCCCGTTCGTGCCATATCTTACACCTCTGATGACACTCGACTGCTCTCTGGCTCTGAAGATGGGATTGTTCGCATATGGGACACTTCCGAATACTGCGAGCTCCGTAGCGTTTCCGCTCATAATTCAAGCATCGGTGCTCTCGCAATCTCTCCTGATAATCGGTCCTACTGCACCGGCGGTGCCGATTGTCTCGTCAAAATCTTCTCAATGGATGCGGATGAGCCGATCTTCACACTTGCCGATCATACTAAACAGATCATTTGGCTTACATATACGGACGAGGGTGCAACCCTGCTCTCCGTAGGAGGTGATCCAGCAGATGATACAGAAGAATACTACTGTCGTCTTTGGGACACCTCTAATGGCCGTCTAAAGCGCTTGTCTCGTGGTAATTTTACGCAAGGTGCATTTTCACCAAACGGGGAGCAGCTGATAACGGGTGAGTTGAATTTCTGTTACCACTGAATGGCAAGCCATAAACCTGTAGTCCAGGGTCAAGGGACAGTGTATGCCGCATTTGGGCGGCGAGAGACACGTCCACAATTAAGGATCCTATGGATCACTCTGACTGGGTTCGTTCAGTGGTCTTTTCGCCAGATGGGAAGCTGCTTGCTACGGGGGGCAACGAGAACGACAAAAATGTGAAAATATGGGATGTGGTCGCGGGAACACACATGCATACTCTTCGCGGCCATGGTTCGGTCATCCATTCACTTGCATTTTCGAGTGACGGATCCATGCTCGCTTCTGGTAGCAGCGACAGGACTGTCTATGTCTGGGATGTTGCTTCTGGCAGACTGCTGTCTTATATTGGTCCCCACGACGGCTATGTCCTTCGAGTCGAGTTCACACGAGATGACCGCAAAATGACTTCCAGAACGCCTCGCGATACATATACGTGGGACCTCAACTTGCGGAATATCCCACTGGAGCAGGAAAATGAGGAGACGGTGGCTGTTGGAAAATTGCTGAACAAACGGCCAGAGCACAACGAACGCGACTCCAAGGTGCCAGTGGGCACTAGTGATGGCTATCATGTGTATATGGACGGAGACGATGAACACATGATGTTTATGGGGAAAGAAGGTGGGGATTCAGCTCGAATGGTGGGCGCGGTACAGAAAGAATACAGGATCACAGGATTTAAATTTCACACTGACCGTGTAGTCATTGTATGCACAGACGGCTCAGTTCTTATCTTAGATGTGTCCTCCTTGAAGAATTGGCTCTAATGCTTTTCTTCCCCGGGCCGAGTTGTATCTATGTAAACCTTCAAGAGTATGGTAATCTCAACAGTAACAATTTGGACCTGTGCCCAGATGCATGCATTCGCTCCCATTCTGTGATCAAGCCAGTCGACCCTGGGAGGTGTGTTTGCCACGGCTTGTTGTCATTTTAGTGCCGTTGTGCCGCGCCGGCCAACTCCGATGAGCTCACAGCCACGTGCGCTGTGCGTTTCGAACTTTAATTTTAAACTCGCCGAGGCTGCTGCTACGGTTGTACCGAAAGCATTTGAATGGTTGAAGGGTGCCAGATCACACCCTTATAAATTTACTGGCCCAGGTATGACTTCTGAACCCGCAAGTGGATCTACCTCCGCGCTCATGTCGCACTCCATTTGCCCTCATGTGCCACCCTACCTCTGCCCTTTCCATGTGCTCATGTCGCATCTACCTTGTTCTCGTTCTCTAATGCGGCTCCACGCATTGTTAATGAAGGAGTCAAGATACGACTGGAAACAAACATACAGTATATCTTGTACGCGAACTCAGACTTGATAGAGTCAACACCCATGTAGGCGTCCATAGCTGGTTGCCATTGCTTTGTGGCCTCCCATTGGTCAGCTACCGCCGCGAGGGCGCCGGCATCTGCCCATGCTTGGGCCTCGATAGCCTTGAGGCGGTCGTCCTGGTTGCAGCTATTGGTCCGACGTCGGTTAGCGACGCTGAAAGTGGGCTCTGCACCAGAGCTTGTAGTTGTGGCGGTAGCGTACACCTCTGCCTGAGTGGGAACCGGGGAGGCCATCACAAGTGCGACGCTGGAGACGAAGACAGCCCCAGTCGCAACGTTTGGACAATGCATAATCCGTGATATCGTAGAAAGTCAACCAATATAAGATGTGAGAACGAAGAAAAACTTGGGACGACCAGCGACCCAGTGGACATGTTCAGGTCCAGTCCCGCGGAAATACGTAGACCAGCGTCTCTTACATGGAAACGGAAACTGGTTTGCGCACTAAAAATTATTATAGGATGCTATGATATCGGGGGCTGTGTTCAATGAAGGCTATTCATCGTGTTGTAGTTGTGAAATTGTGGCCTGGTAACGATCTCAGGTGGACCTATATGTACTATGATGAATATGCGGAAAAGTTTTGTGGAGGTACATACCTGATGGCAACGAATTCGACTAATGACGCTACAGCGTGCATTTACCGCTGTCGTGAGTTTAGTCGTTCGCAATGAATAGACTGTTGTATAGTTGGAGTCACTTCTGTCCCGGAAACCAGATCAGTGTCAGTATTGCGCATTCATATGACATGAATCATACTTACATGCAATTTAATCCCACTGTGATTCCTGTGGCGCATATCAGGTAAATTCTCACGATCTTCCTCGCCTTCACTGTCCTGTTGAACTGCCGACGTAACTGGATAAAATGCTGAAAATTGAACCAACGAGCCTGCATTAAGGGTTGCAACCCTGCATCGGTGAGTGTTGCGCTCAAGATATTCAGAGTGAGGGGACTACCTATACGTACCTGATAGAAATATGGAGTCTCCAGGAATGATACGATGGTGGGCGCGTGCGTGGACGAGATGTTCGGTATTGTACGCGACTCAGAGTGACTGGAAACCAGGTAAGATCTGTCAGTGGGCACTGGGAAGCGAAGAGAAGGACACCTGCAGTCGTACCCCTACAAAATGCAATGCACGTGCTACTTTCCCATCACGTGTAGACGGCGCGTCAGGATTCAACGAGTGTGTATTTTTTCCGGGCATATGATCATGTTCTCTGGTGTTCCCCGGTTTCAAATCCATGCCATCGTCAAATGACATCATTTCATGATTGCCTTAATTTTTCCGCACTGGGGATGTTGAGCATGTACACCATCTATGTCTTTCAAGCCCTTATGCCACATTTGTCTGGACTTGTGTTTGAAACTCAGGCAGAAAAAATGTGGTGTTTGTCCTGGGCTAGTGCTTATTAAGAATATCTGCTGTGGTGGCAGAAGGCCAAAGTACGAACAACTCTACGACTTGGATTACTCATCTCGTGGAAAAAAAGTAACACACTGCGGGGTTCGAACGGCGGCGCAGTGCAAAAGTGCAAAATATGATTCACACATCATAACAGCTCTACTAAAGCAGACATACAATGCATAGGAGCCATAGCATTGAAGCACAAAGGTTGCGGACACCCACGTGATCTGCATTTTGCAGGGGTGCTATTGCCCGAGCCGAAGAGAAGAGAAGAGAAGACGAAATGAAGCAGATCTGCGTGTGATGAAGCGGGCGATCCAACGTGGACCTTGCCACAATGCACGTGAAAAAGATATGAACATTGAAGGATGAGTGGAAAGGATTCACTTGAGAATGGCTGATCCAGAGGCGAAGAGGGGCGAAGGTGTTATCTAATGGCACACCACATATTCTCATATGGCATGTTAAACCCTTGAAACACTAGTACTGGAAATGCGACATATTGACGAGACACCGGTGCCAGTAGGCCGACCATGCTGCACAATCTGTTAGTGCTTGTCAGAGAGTTGTGTGGCACAGCGCACCGTGAGGGTCACTCAGATTTTTTTTTGAATTTAGCAGGTTGATTTGCCCGTGGAGTGGAATACAGCGGAAAAAGCCATAGAGTTAACGTATGCGTAGAGACATCCTCCAGGGAGACAAAGGACGCGCATATGATTGTGTCAAGACCACACACAGCCCTGGGATGCAGTTTTTACCCAGATCGTTAATGGAGGTTCATTCAATATTTCGGTCCGAAGTGAACCGGGGAGGGTCAGCGAGCTTGTAAGTACAAGCAGGGGCATTGGAAGCGAGATAAATTACATCAGAGGCTGTGGCTGGAGGGCTTCGGAGCGCGTGGTGTTGGATATCACAGGCTCTGGTGCCAATGCGAACCGGCAGACGTCAGAGGTTGGAGTGAAGACAAACATTGAACCACAATTGCCTGCGACCCTGGGAAGCAGGTACGACCCTTGTCGGGGGCCATGCACGCAAGTTCTCCCAGATGCGAATCAGATGCTAGGGAGTTAATTGTGTAGGCCGAGGATGAAGCGCTGAGCTGAGCTCTGCAATAGTCATGTCGAGTGCTTGTGATAGTTGCAAGACAACTTCAGACGAGTAGACGTCCAAGTCTGAGACAGGAAGATCTACATCTGCCAAATATCTGTCAGCTCCGACGGGCTCCAGCACCAAGTTGTCCAGCACCAGTATCATGATTGAGGCATGCATGGATGGAATATTGTTGATGAGGAGTCGGTCAGAGAGCCTATTATTGGGGCCGAAGCGAGGACAAACACAAATATAAAAAAGTGGGGTCAGGCTGGGTTGGTGACTTGATCCGGAGTTTTCGGGCGCCGCTTGAACTTTCTTTGTAACTCTGTTTCCATGATCTCTCGTGAATTCGAACAACGGTGTCTGTCTTTCCATGAGATACGGGCAATACCACCCCTGCAAAATGCAGATCACGTGGGGTGTCTGCGCCAGTTGTGCCAAGGTGGTATGGCTCTGCTTAAAATGTATAGCTGTTTTGGCAGAGCTGTTATGCTGTGTAGTATTGTATTTTTGTGCTTTGCAGTGCGCCGCCGTTCGAACCCCAGAGTATGTTACTTTTTTTCTATGATATGAGTACATAATCCAAGTCGTAGAGTTGTCCATACTTTGGCCTTCTGCCGCCACCACAGCAGATATTCCTCTGCATATCAATGAGGACAAGGAAGCACAAGCATGGGATCAACACCACATTTTTTCTGCCTGAGTTCAAACACAAGTCCAGAAAAATGTGATATAAGGGCTGGAAAGGCATAGATGGCATGCATGCTCGACATGCCGGGTGCAGAAAAATTAGGGCAATAATGAAATGATATGATTTGACGATGGGATGGATTTGAAACCCGGAGAACGCCCGGGAACACGAGTATATGGCCGGAAAAAAAGACACGTATGCTGGGGTTCGAACGGCGGCGCACTGAAAAGCGCAAAAATACAACACTACACAACATAACAGCTCTACCAAAGCAGCTATACATTTTCAGCAGAGCCATACCATCTTGGCACAACTGGCGCGGACACCTCACGTGATCTGCATTTTGCAGGGATGGTATTGCCCGTATCTCATGGAAAGACAGACACCGTTGTTCGAATTCATGAGAGATGATGGAAACGGAGTTACATTTCTGGTATCCCCAATTTGCTGATGCCCTCCCCCGAAAACCCGTGATCCAAGCATCAAAGCCTAAATTAAAACACTATCCCCGGCCCAATGAGCATGTCCCTTCAAGTTTTTGCTCATGGTTTTGTGTGGTTTTATTAATTTCATGCATGTCTATCTCTAGCGCTTATTACTATCACGGACTAGGTAGTTGACCATCCTAAGTAGTTGACCGCTTGAACAATACATCACTTTGCACTTGAGCGTTGGCAAAAGTTTGTCTGCAGGGAGGGAATATATGATGATGTCTGAAGGACGTCCATACCGGATTTGGTGTGCGGGTGATGCCGTGATCAGAAGTTGTGGTGTGTTTGACCATGGGCCGAAACATGAGAACATCATTTCCTTAACTCCGAGCTGACATCAAGTCCTTGTTTCTTCCGTTTCTCCACCAACTCTTCGTCAATTCGTGAGTTTTTGGGTTTGTCATGTTCCCTACCCTCAGACCATCCACATAAGACTCTTCAGACTGCACCACCATGCACTTTCCCCTTGCTTGACTCCTAACAATATTGCCCTCTGATCTCCAGCAGCCCAAGTTCACACAGGGGGCATGACCCCACGCTTATCAAACAATAAGTGCATGTGGCTTCTACTCGGTGGGTCACCGGCCTGCTTCCCGCACGCAGGTGTTGTGCTTGTTCCCCACTTCGAAGATGTTCTGATTGCCGGAGGCAACACAATGTGGACACCACGAACCGCTGTGGATCATTCACAGTCACCTGACCTGTCATAACGCGAATCTGGGAAACTGTGATCGCGTTTTGAAGAATCATCACCCTGCGACTTCCATTGAATACAGTACATATTCCATACCTACAAGAGCCGTATTTGGACTATTATGTCCGTAATTTCTCCCTGCTTGTCGCAGACCACACAGAATTACCAGGGCCTTGCCACGTTGCTTTACATGAGAAAAAATGCTTTGATGGGATGTGTGTGCCTTTCTCTGTGTCCTCATACTTCTACTTTCTGCATGCCTCCTCAACAGCAAAATGCCTCAGCTGGGCCAACTTCTGGGCCAGGCAAGGCTTCAGCTTCTGGGAATACAGCTGGCTCGAAAGGCCCTCAAACCGGTCAGCGGCGTACAGCAGCAGATAGGGATTCACCCCTTGATGAGTCCCCGTCCAAACAGAAAAAGAGTTGCCCTGCTGCACCTGGGAAGAGCAAACCATACCAGTTAAAGAGGAAGAAGATCCCTGAGGAATACAGCGGCACGAAGGTACATCAACAAAAATTATTCTTTGAAGTCATGCACATCTCATTAAGATTACAGGAATGTGCTCATGTTCATGGCTATATTCTCTATGGAATCACCAGATCCGATGTTCCCCCTCGCATTCCAACTGCTGAGCACCTGGCGCGCTTTGAGCAGTGTTACATGCCTGGCTTCATTGACGAGCTCAGGGACAAACTGCGTGCCTGTGAAGGCCTCGGCGAGCAGCTGGGTGCTGTGGATATGGTGGCCATCCTTCGGGCCTCAGCACTCGAAAATGCGAACAACAGATGCACCATTGCTACTCAAATTCTACTTGTTCCCGAGTTCTCCCTTCACTTCATTTATTTGGCGGTCCTTGCTGCAGGCCTGGAGTATTGGCTCCCAGATATCATGAGCCCCCCCAACAGTATTTATAACCAGATTCACCAGCTCGTCTTCGTTCAGACATTCCAGATTGTCTGCACTGGATTCGGGTACAAACAGCTGGCCCCTTCCCCCTCTGCTGTCAAGAATGATGCTCTTGTCGTTGATATCTACCAGAGCTTCCTGTACCACTATATGCGCCAGAAGACCAAGATAGGGCTTGCTACCCTTCTGCAAAACAAGGAAGACAATAACGCTAGCAGACATCGTAAAATGGTACGGGGATATTGTTTGCATTCATTGCGTGCCTCATCATATTTTCGTTATTAGCTTGGTGCAGCCTGCCTCAAATTTGCGATGGTGGACAAGCAGCCAGCTCGAGTTCTCACAATGATTGAGGATCAACATGCACACTCCGACGATGAATCGGGTTCAGATGGTGATGGCCCTCGTGTTCACTGGATTAACAACAAGGGTCCGCCAGAGGGCCCTCGAAGTGCCTCTGCCATGGTGTTCGTCCACGCCCTTGACCCACGCTGCCTGAAGTTGAAGAGAGGGAAGGGAAGGGGATGTTCCCTGGAAGGGGTCTACAGAGTTATTTTCAAAGGGTGATTTGCCTTTTGTCTCTCTTGATTGCAACAGCTCACCGTAAGGTCCCTCAAAGCCCGGCATATCAGTGCAGAAGTTGCCCAGGTTTACCCAGCTGACATAATTAAAAACCGGCCATCTCGCCAGAACCATTTAAAAACCGGTTTATAAACAGGTGTTTATAAACATGTTTATAAACCAGAGTTATAAACAGCGCCCTATACCTCGCTTGTTGAAGTCTGTTATTAAGATCAGGTGTCGGATCGCGGTGCGCCCTTATTGCATAAACTTCGGAGTTTGAATCTCGATGTCCAAGCGATCAACACAAGCCTCCACGACTTTTGAGCGCCTATAAACAATTCTGATGCTCGAAATATGTGGAATCACTCTCTAAAATGCTCTTTGATTTTTCTCAACATTATTTGAAACCTTTTTCATCTCTTCCAAGCCGCACAGTTGAACAGTCACATGACTTTGACCAATTTTCGGCGTGTTTTGCAGAGTTCCAAGGTTGCAGCATCCTTCAAACAGCATTGGCATCGTGTTCTAGATAGTTTTCGAATGAAAAAATTGAGTCGACTACCAAATGTTCTCAACGCTAATATTGAAACTCCGATGTTTACATAATAAGGATGCAGCGCGATCCAAGACCCGATCTTACAACAGGACTAGGGAGTTGCCGAGAATCTTCTTCATCATGTCGTTCCATCCGTCTCGTTAGAGTCGTTGCAGCGATTCTCGTCTTTTCCCCACGCATCCTCATATCTAAATGTATACAGATCTTGATATGTTCCGCTCTGGGATCATAATTAGCTAGGGCCCGGTGTTGAATCGAAACCGCGGTGGTTGATGGTGAGCAGTGGATGGCAGCTGACTGTCCTCTCGAGTTCTTATATTTCTCTCAACTTCGCTCTTCCACATCTTATCCTTTCCTTCCTCCCACTTCATCTTCCCCCATATCCTCCATGCCCCACAACCCTTCTTGCTTTTCCCTCTTTCTTCTACACATACTTCTCGTCCTTACGAAAAACCCGTAGGTCCTTCACTTCAATCGGCCGCAATGCCATCCCGGCCTCCACAGCCAACCTCCGCTGATGGCTGTCTTGTTCCTCTCAGCAAGAAAGAGCATTGAACACACAGTACGTCCATCTCCCATTTTCCCACCCACTGTCTGCCTGTGTATATCCTCGTCGACTTGTGTTTCCATTTCCCTGTCTACACGATTTGCTGCAGCACAGGCTGACTCCGCCCACGCTACCTCCCCGTATCGGCGTCCATCCCCTCCTTGGCTAGCTCTCCGTGCCACATCGCATCCCCTCCCCTTCCCCTTACCCTTCCCTCCTTCCATCCCTCGGCCATAATTCCCCCCAGTGGCAGCCTTGCAGGTATCTTCGGACGTTGCGATCCATCCATTCACATGAAGCTTGCCTCTGACACGTATGATCCTATTCAGCAAATATGTAGTCCTCATGTGCATCGGCTTCTTTGTCGTGGGTAGCACATCAGCCGGAGCCGCTCAAAATATGGTGGGCAGATCGTGACTTTCGTCCGATTTTTGTGACTGAAACAAGGCCCTTGCAGCCAATGATGATCGCGGCCAGAGGTTTGTCTCTTCATACAATAAATCCAGCATGGATTAAAATTTTGCCAGCTGTCCAAGGAATTAGCGGAGGCGGTATCATCACCCTCAAAGAGATCCTGACCTCGGGCTTCGTTCCCCTCGCGGAGCGCGGTGTATATCAAGGGGTGATTGGATTGACATGATCTCTGTGTACAAGCATCATTTGTCTTTCTTAGCAATTGATTCTGAATCAATTCCCAGAGTATCTTTCCCTTGATTGTACGATTTCTTCTCCCTTTCCTTCACAAGAGATTCACCTCAACTTATCTGTGTAGGGCGGAGCTTAGGCCTCGAAAGACAACAAGACATGGCGCTGGCTCTTTTTACCCAACACTGAGAACTTCACATCCATTTTCACTTATAGCATTTTGATCCTAGTCCTCAACTTGCCATTTGCCGGGATCACCTTTGTCCTTGTCGTCCTCTTCTTGCAGGTGCGCCAACCAGAGGGCTCGATCCGGAGCAAGCTGGCGAAAGTTGATTGGATGTACCTTCCTCTTCTCCTCGCTGAATCTTTTCTCTAATCCCCCTTCCAGCGGGAATGCCATTGTTGAAGTGGGCGCCGGGCTCTCTGTCATCGGCCTCATGTGGGGCGGAGTCCGCTACTCCTGGGCCTCCGTGCAGGTCCTCGCCCCCTTGATAATCGGTCTCACGCTCATTGTCGTCTTTGCCATCTACGAGGTGAAGGTCCCCAGCCGGTCGGCAATACCATCTGATATACTTAAGACGCGTACAGGCGTAAGCGCGTGCGTATGTTTGTCTCGTCCTGCGTATTTGCTTGCCAATCTTTATCTCTCCAAGCTCCTCGCCACGGCCGTACAATTTGTGCGTTTCAATCTCATCTCGTGCCGTCCTATATGCTAACAGATATTTTTTCGTAGCGCTCATATATTACCTGCCAGGTACATACATACTCCGGTCGCCATCTGCTGTATCCTCTTGGCCCTGTCCATTTCCCCCTTCGCCATCGTCGGCGGCGCGGTAATGACGCTGTCGCAGCGCTACCACGCGGTCAACTGGGCCGGCTGGGCGGTCACCATCGTTGGCTTCGGGCTGTTCACCACTGTGCGTGAGGACAGCGTTGTGGGCAAGTGGGTCGGCGATCCAGTTCACGAGCCTGGTATTTCCGCTCCTCGCGCTGCTGCCGAACAACCGCGCCGCCGTGGCACTTGCGCTGTTTTCGTTCACGCGTTTGTTCTTCCAGGTACATTTATATCGCATCCGTGTCCTTTCATGACTGACTCCATCCAAATCAGACCTGGGGCATCACTATCTGCAGCACGATCCTGCAGAACATGCTCCAGAAAAAGCTTCCGGCCGAATTCGCGTTCGATGCACTTGCCTTAGTGGTCATAATTTTCACGACCATGAAATCGCTGAGGACGTATCAGTTTATGCCTCTGATGCAGCTCATTCAA
The DNA here is from genome assembly GCA_029204085.1 of Mycena sp. CBHHK59/15. Classification (NCBI taxonomy): domain Eukaryota; kingdom Fungi; phylum Basidiomycota; class Agaricomycetes; order Agaricales; family Mycenaceae; genus Mycena; species Mycena sp. CBHHK59/15. The sequence continues at coordinate 56,447 of JARGXW010000475.1, read as the reverse complement.
CGCGACGGCATTACATATTTTCTTGTTCCCTTCAGCTCAAACCTTGTCTGGCTACTCCTCCTCCTGTATGCCCGCATAAGCTTGAGTCCTTCCCATCCATCTAATCTCACTGTTGTTTCTCCGTTCATAGCCTGCCCTGAATTCATACACAATCAGTAAGGGCTCTTTGTTATTACGCCCGGTTCGGGAGGAATTCCAACCAAGATTCTGTGGCGGTTTCGTAAAGGCGGGTGTTTAGTAGAGGCATGGGGTCAGGCCAGTAGCGGATGCGCAGTTAAGACTTGAGCAATCCGAGCTGGATTCGGTGGATGGCGAAACCCTACCAAGTAAAGTTGGACCGTCCGACGTAGTGTCTCGTAACATCAACTTCCAGCTCCGGAGACTCGTCGAGCGGGCCCACAGATGATATCCCGCTGACGCCGTACCAGCGCATGGTCATCGCGCACGCGGTTTTATGCGTCGTGGGCTTTGCACTGCTCCTGCCGACCGGCGCGCTGGTCGCAAGCTATTTGTGGACGTTCATGCCGACGTGGTATACCGGCCATTGGATCGCGCAGTTTGGGATCGGTGCGCCGCCTTTCCCCCACACAGATATCCAATTAATTGGCGTGCAGCGGGCCCGTCGATCATCATCGGCGTCGTGCTGGGCTTCGAGGTCGCGGGCAAGATCAGGTCCAAGATCTTCGACGAACACAAGGCGAGTCCGCTTGCCCCCCTGCCTTTGCCTTTGCCTAACACCCCACAGAAAAACGGCGTCATCCTCTTCGCGCTCTACCTCACGCGGTGCGTCGTCATATTTTGTTGCAAATTAAACAGGAAACTCAAATAATAAGATCTTGATCGATGAGAATACGTCACGTTTCAAAAAGTCCATAATCCACCATAGAATAGCCGACGTGTGCAGCCTGGCATTTCGTCGAACTGAATGGTGTCATACAAAAGTGTCAAGATGCTACTCATTCCCTGTGTAATAAGGCGGAGCAGGAGTCGTACTAGCGATGTGGCGCTCCAGGCTCTGCACACGCTCTTCCAGGTCACTGGACCTCAGACCTGCATCTGAGGTAATTGAACGATAGGAACAGCATCACAGGAAGAATCCATACCAGAAGACGAATTTTGTGTGTGCTGCCCAGTCGGGGGGTCCCAGCGCATCACCACCGAGTTTTTAGCGTGGTTGTGGCCCGAAACTGGTGGGGACGAAGAAATTGAGATTGTAGCAAAATCAGGAAATACATGAACATCATACAATTAGCCTCACCAGTTGGAGCGTAGGTGCCCTCTGGTAAGGAAAAAGGCGGTGCAACTTGCGAATGAGTCAAACCACCGTCATTCTGCTCCCATGGCTGGGATTCAATATCCCGAGGTGCCACCTGTGTCAGCCTTTTACCCGAAAACTGATCAATGTCGAACCGCGACGGCTGTGCTTGTACATTTGCCGGACGTCGCACATACCGCCAGACTAGACCGAGGAGCACGAGGGCCACGATGCCTCCGACAACACCCCCTGCAATAGCTGCAGCCTTGCTGTCATGCGTGGAGCTCGCGCCGCTTCCCTTGCTAAAACATAACTTCAGGGGCTGGTGCGCGAGAAGCCAATATTCACTGACGACTGCGGATTGGCGGATCCGGAAGGGGGCGGGGAATCCGAGCTGGCCGTAGAGTCAAGCGAGTCACTCGTGCCGCTTTGCGATGGGGACGATGTGGACGATCCAGAAGTAGCGGTCCTAACATACTGCTAAGCAAGGAGGGTTGAGAAATGTCGGCGGGGCTCACGTGTTTCCGCTGAGGCAGCTCTGGTCCGCTTCGGAAAATTTTCAACAAGCCTGTAGAGGTATGAAGGGTAAGAGGACGTACAGGATGGTTGGACAACGAAATTAGGCGACTTCGCTAGCGATCCCGCGACGCTGTCCGTTATTTCAAGCCACAGAGAAGTGCCTAACACGATGGCGCCGTTCATACACTGACGCGGCTGAAGGAAAGGCACCGTGACAGACCGGCTGGGAAATTCACGCTCGCCCAGGCGAAGCTTTCGAGTGGTACGTTTGTAGCTATCCTCTGAGGAGTAGAGGAGGGTTCATGGAAGACACTACTCGAAGATAAGAACAAAAGATGAGTCACAGAGACAGCCTCTCACCTCTAGATAAGGATGTGTATCCTCTATATGTCAATTCATCTATTCGCGACTCACAACATTGTATGGGGCTGTAATTTATTGAATGTCACTTCAGGCACGTCCACGAGGCAAGAAATTGAAAACGTCTCACCAGTTCCGTTATTCCATGTAATCAATACCGGAAGGCAGGTAGCTGTATTATGATTTGAGCCGGTTCTCAAAATATTAAGGACTCCAACAGAGAACGAACCTGCGACAATTCTGAATGGAATATTATCAGCAACTGTTGAGTTGACCCTATCAAAGGACAGAGGCAGCACTCACGGGGTATTAAACTCCAGCTGGCCATTGACAGAAACAGCACAGAAGACGCCAAAGATAATCGTAGAAGCTAGGAGACATCCCATCTCTGTTCTTTCCTGTGGGGGAAGGTAAAGAGGTCTTGGGGAGGCCACGTAGATATCAAACCTGTGCATGGCTTGATCATGGACATTGGCATCATTTCAATCCGTTTCCATATCACTATGGCGATGCTCACTGCTCTATCTATGGGAAGCTTCTCAGGCCACTCTCAGTCAACGTCTCCTGAGCTTTTATCCTTCAGCGGAGCAGTACATACCTTCAATCTTCACCGTCGCTCTTGAAGCTCGCGTCTGAGGTGTTTGTATCCCAACGTTTCCTACTCGCCGCGCTATTGGATCCCGAGCTGGGATGATCTCGGCATCGCATCAGCGCCTCGGAACCAATGAAAACTCCAGACAATCTTGATTAATTCCTGTGAGGTGCTCGTGAGACATTTGTTAATGCAAGTACGTACAATGGCATCCGCAACTTTAATCAAGACGGGAAAACAATTGTCTCGAGCGACTTTTGGAGGACCATTGTATTGATCATGAGGCTCCCAGGACGTAATATGGAAGCATTTCTTTGAGGTCGGAAGCAAAATCCATCAAAAATCCCACCGTGGTCATCACCCCGAAAGATGGTTGCAACAAGATACGAGGGCAATCGAACCCTGATAGATACTGGTGCACAGAGTGTCTCCTGATGGTTGCAATGGCTGCAGGGGTATCCTGAACACCGGAAAAAGGCAGTCACCATCAGCAAAAGAAAATCAAAACTTATATCCGGTCGCAACAGCGTGCCGCACACCACGTCCGTCCATTCGATTCCGTTACGGCGTATTCCCTAATAACGTGGGCCGCAGAAAAAAATTAGATGACCCACCCAAAAAAAAATCTCAAGGTGCGGACGTGGGGAAGTCGAGCTCCAATTTTTTGCTGCTAAATATATATATGTTTCATTTATGTAGACTACTTCCAGCGGTGTACCGTACACCAGAAAGTGCGTTTATAGGTCTACGAAGTACGAAGCATGATAAAATAGGATAAAAGCGGGACTCATCTAATATCCGCCCCCCTCTATGTGGTACTACTCGACCCCCAAAAGCCCGTCTACAAAGTCCGCGAAGGTGGCGCAGACCTCGTCGGGCGGTGCGCCGTCGTCTGCGTTTGCGCGGGATTCGTCGCCTGGGCGGTATTTTCCCGTGCGGACTGCATACAACGAATGAGAGATGAGCAAAAACGAAAACCACAGCAAGATGAATCGAGAGTGGATATATGTGCGGGGGGAAGACCGGAATATGGATATATGCGGGCGGAAACGCGGGGATCTGGTGAGGAAGAGCGAGGAACGAGGAGGTGGGTGGCACGGAGGGAACGGGGCAGAGTATGAAGGATGAAAAAGGAACCCACGGAGCACGCGCCACAGCCCAAGCTCAAGCGCGGTCGCCGCCGAGGTCCGCGGAGACGTCATCGCCGATGATCGCGATGCGACCGTCTTCCGGCATCGTGCATGTCATGCCTCCACCGATACATCCGTGCGTATCGATATCGCGCACGACCGCCTCAAAGAACGCGCGCACGGGCGTTGCCGATGACGTGCGCCTTGACGCGCGCTGCATGCTCGAGCGTCGCGACAAACGGGCCCAGGTCGAGCGCCAAGCCGCCGCCAGCGTGAGCCTCGAGGTAGCGCGCGGTGTGCGCGGCGATGAGCACGGGCTGCTCTGGCGAACGAGCGGGGTGTTCGCGTGCGAGGATCCGGAAGGTGGTGTTGAGGTGCGCGTAGTCGAGCCGTGCAGGGCTCGTATGGCGTGCTGTCGTCATCCTCCTCAGAGTGGGACGGGGATGTCCTCACGGGCAGAGCTGAAAGTAGTAGGTGATCGATCTCTGGTCTCGCAATTTGATCTGGCCACGCGAGCTGATGCCGGAACTGATCCCATCAACGGCATTCTTTTCTCAGTCGCACAGCCACGGCCGAGTCTAGAGTCGATTGGTAGGATTAGATCCGGTCAAACGGAACAAAACATGGTACGCGGACGTCCGAGATGATGTCAGGAGCCCGAAGCAGTAGCAGCTGTTTTGAGATGCCGCCGCTTGTGCTCTTTATCGTAACTGCCATGGATAAAAATATTGGTCTGTTACCTGCGACATTAAAAGGGATCAGCTGAGGATCCACACTCGCTTACTTGCTGCCCTGCCCTCACTTGCTTGCCGAAAGTGGGCACTGCTTCTTGGGACGACATCCCGCTCTCCATTGTTGGCCACCGCCCAAATGCTCTAAGGCCAACACTTGTCGGACTTGGGGAGAAAAGACGGAAACACAGGCGAGACTATATAATAAGGCTCTTCAATGCTTGCACCAGTTTACCCTTTTTCGTCTTACTATTTCTACTCTGCCATGGCACCCAACCAAAACATATGCAAGCACTATCGATTTGATGAAGTGAAGCTTCACACCGGAAAAAGGAAAATCTCTACGTACGTAAAAAGGTTAGCAGAATGTATTAAATTAGGTAGCAAATTCGAACATTGTAAAAAGATTATCTATTCATCTGCTCTGAAAGTGCTACGAAAGTAGCGACAATCAGCACTTGTTTTGAGACAAGCATAATGATTGATTATCACCTACTGATGAAAGGACTCCTGAAAGTTCATCTTTCAGCAGCCAATTTCAATTAGAAGAAAGAAGTCATTTCGAATATGGCTGAAAGGGGCATCGAAAGAATTTCTTTCGGTGCCGCTTTCATCTATATCGAAACAAAGACTTTTGTAAATTTCTGAAAGCGTCGCCGAAAGAAGATCTTTCAGCATAACCCCGGGGTGTACCCTAAGGTGCACCTGCGGAGCGGGTCGTTGACCCTCGACATGACCTAAATGGACATAGACCAAAAAAATGGGAATTATTTACAGTAGACGATATACAGAGTCGGTGTACAGTAGTCAATATACAGCAGAGGTAAAATATACATTATTGGAGTTGAAAACGAGTGTAGACACAGTGCGCGAGCGCTCAAGAGGCGCAAACCAAATCGTAGAGGTCCTCGGTCACGGGCGAGGAGGGGAAGGGGATCCTGCCCAGTGTGAGAACACAATGCATCCCAAAAATCACGGACTCACCTGATTACACGCTCCCCATCGACTTCAAGACATGCAGCATCTTCGCCTCAAAGTTCGCCAGGCCGCCAACCGAAGAAAAAGTAAAAAATTCGCGGTGGGATACACCGCATGGGCACACACGAACGGCGCGAACACCTCTGTCCCGGAAAGTCGTGAGGTGGAGAAAACGTTCTGCAAAAAAAGAATCATAAGCAACACGAGCAGCAAAAAAAAAGAAATAAAAAAGACACACCACAATAGTAGCGCCTCTCGACGAGATATTCACAAATCCACACGTGGGTGTGGGTGTCCCCCACATCGCACTTGCGATATTCGGCTTGGCGCTGCTCCATCCGGCACGAATGACCGCCCTTGAGAACGGCGCGCGCGAGCAGCTGCGACCCGTCGATGGCTCCTCCTCGAAACGCCCGGATGTCGTTGTTGAAACACGCCACAAAGTACACCGAGCCCCCTCCTTCGTTTGCGAACGGGTGGAGCCGGCGCTTCTGCTGGAAACGGGAGATCTTCGATTTGTAAAACAGGCGAATTTTCGTCCTAAAAAATTGCTCAAAACGGTGTGTGGGGCCCTCGAACGGCCAGCGTACCCGACGGGCGCCGAATGAAGCGTTTTGAGGGCGGAAATGATGGCTGAGGGCGCCATTCGGAGATCGGGTCTCGCAAAAACGACCAAAAAACGACTAAAAACGACGAGAAAAGCACCCAAAAAAGCTCAGAGCCTAGCAGGAATGCTCAGACTGCTGGTGAAGAGCCAGAGGAGTGTATACAAGCCACCAAGGCTAGACAGCCCACAGAAGTTGAGTGGAAGCCACAGAGGTGGGAGAATGAGCAGGGAGGAGGTGGAGGATGAGTGCAGAGAACAAAGGCCAAGTGCGAGAGAATCTGTCAAGTAAGTGACAGGTGCGAGAGAATCCAGTGAGATCACAGTAAAAGGGAGGAAATGGAGGTGGGAGCAAGCTGGGACAGGCCAAGAGAGACTGTGAGCCCCAGCGGCGGTCTCGTCGTCGCCGACGATGAGAGAGCAACGGGCGACGGCGCGGGAACGAAGCCCGAATCGGCGCCGATCGGCCGCTCGAAGGCGCTCCCGCCGCCGCCGTGTGTGGTGGAGCTCGGGAGGGGCGGTGAGGGTGTTGTGGACGTGGGCGCACCCTCCACGTGCGAGAAGAGGCCGAGCTTGGGCCAAAAAACAACTCCGCGGCACGGATTTGAGGGGGATTGGGCGATCTGCCATCGCCCGACCTCTCCGCGACGCTGCCGCGAACCAGCGACCTCGGGAGGGGCGTGGAGGGCTCGAGGGGCATGGTGCGCACCCTCCGCGTGCGAGGAGAGGTCGAGCTTGGGCCAAAAAAAAAACTCCGCGGCACGGATTTGGGGGGGATTGGGCGATCCGCCATCGCCCGAACGAGCGCATGCACCGATCGACGGTGAAGGCGCTCGAAGGCGGGGGCACCTTCCTCCCAACCTCCTCCTCTTACCCGAAGGTGGATCCCGCGACATGCGCCGGACGCGAGCGACGAGCATATCCCACATCCGACGCAATTCCCTTTTAATACCTTAAATAACCGGTGTACTATACTTAGGGATGGATCGGATTCGCGCAGAAGAACGACCGAGAATGGATCTCAACGCCCAGTGCTTAAAAAGGCAATTTATGGCTGTGGTGGCTTGGTGATAAAACACCGAAAATTATGACAAGGTCGGCCAAGCTGAAAAATACAAGCATGAGACTGGTTTGTAGCGGGCGGGAGCTTGCGGCGACTTACCAAAAGTTGAAGAGAGGTGTTAGACAGTGCCCCCGAAAGCCTGGAGCTGCTGCGATTAGAGATGGTGGACCTGGATGCGTGGATGGTCGAAAAGGCGTCAGATCGGGTCATGAAAAAACGTACCTCGGACAATCTCTCGCGGCTGGGGACAGACGCGGAGTGCACTGGGAATGCTTTCGAGGCTGATAAAGTGTTTGAGACCCGCGCCGAGCGATGTACACTCGGGGAGGGTCAGCACGCGGGTGAAAGGTGTGGCAAAGGTGAGTGAGACGAGCGACTAGGACGACTTGAGCCCGTGCTCATGAGGGCCCTTCGGCCTCAATTGACGCGCTGGCGTCGTGGATTTGGTGATAAAACACCGAAAATTATGTGAAGGTCGCGAAGCTGAAAAATACAAGCATGAGACCGGTTTGTAGCGGGCGGGAGCTTGCGGCGACTTACCAAAAGTTGAAGAGAGGTGTTAGACAGTGCCCCCGAAAGCCTGGAGCTGCTGCGATTAGAGATGGTGGACCTGGATGCGCGGATGGTCAAAAAGGCGTCAGATCGGGTCATGAAAAAACGTACCTCGGACAATCTCTCGCGGCTGGGGACAGACGCGGAGTGCACTGGGAATGCTTTCGAGGCTGATAAAGTGTTTGAGACCCACGCCGAGCGATGTACACTCGGGGAGGGTCAGCACGCGGGTCAAAGTGGTGAAGGTGGGTAACACCGACGAGCGCCCAGCTAACGAAGGGTTCCGAGGGCACAGCCAGCCAAGGGTTCCGCGAGTGTAATGGTACTGGTTTCCAGCCTTGGAAAGCGTTTGAGACTCGCGCTGAGCGATATACACTCAGGGAGGGTCAGTACGCGGGTCAAACGGGTGACAAAGCCCGCGATCCAGAGTGCCAGCGTTGACGGTCGATGCTGTCTCCGCCGCCTAGTGCGTGGCTTTGAGGAGCCTCACCGTCAACGGAGCGATCTACACTCGTTGACGGTGGTGGTGGTGGTGGTGGTCGAGATCAAGTCACGAGGTGTCAAAATAATAATAATCTTGATTTGAGGCTCACTCCCACAGACATGCTTCACAAAAATCGATTCTAATATACGTCTATTATTACATGCATGATACTTCACGTTCGACCAGCGACAACACCACGTGAGAGAGCGAATAAAAAAAGCCAGGCAGCAAAAGCACGAAGAGCGAAGACGAGATGCAGAGCCGCAACTAGTTACTCTGGGCGACGCTGTCAGCGACCGCCTCGTAAAGATTCCAGTATTTTCTGAACGACGCTATCAGCGACCGTCTCGAACCCGTCCCAACACTTCTTGACCTCTGCTCGAAACTTCAGGTTGTGCCTCCACTCATTCTGGTGTTTGAGCAAGTAAACACCGTTTTTAAAGTGGCCGAGACGTTTCTGAAAGAACTCGATTTCGCATTGTGGCGTCCACCAGGCCCCATCGAGATTTCCGCGCGCCCACGCACTTGGTTTGGGCCACCAAGAGACGATACCGGTCTGATCAGTATCGTTTTTCGTTGGTTCGCTCTGTCCTTGTGCTAAATCCGCAAGTTTATCAGGAAAAGACGCGCCGAGCAGATAATACATACCTTGCTTTCCCTTCCCTTTCCCTGCGATCTGCTTTTGGCCTGAAGCGACAAATCAGCATGCCTGAAGCCGGTGAAATGGACAATGTTACGTACCAGTCCCGACGTGATAAACGCCACAGAGCAGATCGATTTCGGTGTCGGACAGTTTGTCGTACCAATATGCATATTGCGACTTTTCATCCCACATGCAATCACCGACATCGTAGATATCGTCGTTGAACCCGCAGAAGAAGTCGTCATCGGAGACTTCTGACCTTGCCAGCCGCGCCACTATCCCGCCATACTGCAATGCAATGTGACCGCACGGAGTATGGAGGAGCCGGAGATCGCGCCGAGTGGTGTACGCATTGTAGTCGTGCTGGTCGAACACATATCGGTGCGGGCGAAAACCTAGGCCCGAGGTGGTATCTGTCTTGAAGCCCTTGGGACGATGAGACGAGGAGGTTGGCTCTGACGCCGGCATGATATGGGCGCTGACATCTCTAGAAGGTCTGTCGCGCGTGGCAAGAGGAGGGCCTCGCTTCCGATCCCGCCGCCGAATGGGCGAAGCACGTAGTAATAACCCTGCTGCGACGGGTTGCGCATGCTCTTGAGATACTGCCGCCCAATTTGGAAAGGCGAAGTTGGTCGGGAGATGCGATGAGCCTGATGGTAGTCGAGGAGGTCCCTGTCGATATCATCGACGAAACGCGCCTGTAAACACTGTCCGAAGAAGGTGCACACTAAATTGGCCAGGCCTTGCTGTGAGGCCAATTCCGCGCCGATATCCTTCATGCCAACGACAGCGCCCAGGAACTTCGGGTCCAAAGACCTTTCCGGTGGATCACGAACAACAAACCGTTCCGGAGATGGCGGCATCATGAACCCAAAGCGCCTGTGGAGTGCGTCTGCGAGATTTTGGGTGCACGACTCATACTCGGGCTCCTCCGTTCTGGGATTAATCCCGAACTTGAGGTACACTGTGTTCACGCACTTCTTGGACGCTTCGCGGAGGTCGCACCATGGTACCTCGGATTCCGTTAAGTCTGGGCCGAGGTCATACACGAGTAGATCCTCAATTGGCGCCATCTCGAGGTCGCGAGGGTGCTGCATTTGTACGACCTCCATGTCGTTACCCTCCCGAGGTAATCGTGATGCCACGTCGATGTCTTGGGGAAAGGTCGGATGCGCACCGTAGTCCTCGTCGTCGTCGTCGTCAGAAAAAACTTCTTCATAACCTTCCCCAAATACCGGGTCATTATCCTGGAAGAGCCGGCAAAGATCTCATTCATTGGAAATTGGATCGAACCGACGCTCTGGACCTGGGTATTCCTCCCAGAGATCGGCGTAGTTCCCTCGACCTCCGGGGTAGCGGATGTAGTGCCCATCCTGTTCCTCCCAGTAGAAAACGCAGGCTCCGGAGGGGACCAGACCCTTTTCCGCGTGCTTTGCGCGCTGCGTGCGTCGCTGCCGGTCAACGTCGCTCTCCTTCATTATCCTTTGCGTGTTGGCGTCTCGGCGTCGCCTGAAAAAGGCCTGGATTGTCTCGTTTGGCCTTTGCTTGCTGTAGGGAGGAAGGGGAGGGAAAGGGGCAGTTGGGACGGCCGATTCGTTTACAGAAGGAGAGGGGGAGACTTGCATCGGCGCCGGCCTGGGGGAATCTCGACGCCAATCCCAAATCCCGTTGTCGGAGGAGAATGTCCATCCACTGTATCTCAACTGACCACGCGATGAGGCAAGGTATTGCAGCTCATCCATGCAGGGCACGAGGTGTCTGAATGACCTGGGGAAATAGTCTGGGTGCATTTCTCTCGGCAACTTTCCCCAGGAAAGATATAGCGGGATCGGGAACCTGGACTCGGCAATTGTGGCCAGCAACCACTCGATGTCTTGACGTAGCCCTGTCGGAGGAGCAAAACTCTCTGGATCATACTCCTCTAGAGGTTGAATACAATAGAGTGCTCCGACGTGTTCCTCCCTCCAACTACCAATTATTGATCTTTCCACGTAGTCCAGGAACGTCGGATGGAGTTCGGATTTTCTCCTTGACCAACTGCCGCCAATCCGGACAGTCTGCACCTCGCTCGTTCTCCCAACAATACATGCACCAAAGGCCCATCGACACGTAGCCGAGCAGAGGCAGGAAGTTCTGTCTTGCGCGCCATGCGGCGAAGCGCGCCGCTGCCTCGGTTCGACACTTCTTCAGGAACTCGAAGCGGGCGGGGAAGAAGAAAGGTGTTATATGCCTCGCCAACCAGTGCCGAGGCGCCAAGTTGAACATCTCTCGCCCCAGAGCACGGAGGCAGACCTCCAATTCCAGCCAATTGTTGGCGATATCCGGATGAAGCCAGAAACCCTCGTCCTGGTGGGATGCAATGGGCAGCTTGTGACGAGGAATGGTGAACGTTTTGAACATCTCGTCGCGCCACGCATAACGCTTCGGAATGAAGAGGAGATAGGGGAATTTCTCAGAAAGATACTGTGGTTCGTGGTAGGGGTCACTTTGGAGGTCGATTCAATGGGCGGCGCTTCCGCAGGAGTGGGGGTTTTGAGCACGATGTTGTGAGAGCCGCTGCGCACGGTGTAAAGCTGCTCGTTCTGAGCGTAGTTCCCGTTGAGAGGCCCTTCGGGCTGAAAAACGGGCAAGTATCAATTTTGGTCTAGACATCTACAGAAATACATACCAGAACATCAGGTACAGTCCTGTTGTGAGAAGTATACACGGACATCTGGAGGGAGATCTGGGTAGAGTCAGCTTAGAGCACGGGATATGAACGTTTGTCTCACCGAGGCGGCGTTTTCGCCAAGGGTAGTAGTAAGGATAGTAACGAGAGTGGTGTTTTGACACGAGAAGGAGTAGCAATGTACCAGAATTGCCGGGGATTTTACTCCCGGGAATCGAGGACTATGCGAACGTTAACGCGCGATACTTGCTTGAGGGTCGATGATTCGCCGATTGCCAACGCGATTGTCGGGGATTTACCCTCGAGAAACGCCCGGGCAAGATTGCGGGCTCCTTGCGAGGTAGGTAGGCGATTGCCGAGTGATTTACACCCGGAAATCTTTAACCAGTTGGTGGTAAGTGGTAAAGAAGTATGAGGGTCTTGTGACGGGTCCCACGAGGGTCACGTGTCGGGGTCAATTCCCATTTTGGCTTAGTCCGACTCTGCTTCTGATGTCCACCATCGGAGGCGTTTCTTGGGTGCAAGTCACCCAACAAACGCTTCCGAGCCTCCTACACGGGTCTGTTTCTTGGGTGCATGTCGCCCAACAAATATGTACCGCTCGCGCTATGTTCTTGGCCTACCCTGACGCGTTTCTTGGGTGCGAGTCGCCCAGCGAATGCGCGGGTTGCTCGCTCTGTGGTTCCCTGCCGCGTTTCTTGGGTGCAAGTCCCCCAACAAATGCGGGGGTTGCTCACTCGCCTCGCTCAAGATACAAGTTAGTCCCTCTTGTACGTCTTTAGCCAATTAAATCTCGATTCGTGTATCCTAAAATTCAAAGCAGTTACATATCGCAAACTCTATCTAGACGGACTGTTACTCTAGTTCAAGTTGGCCACCTCAACCTCCAACTCATCTGGTACGTTGTTTAGCCAATTCGCCTCGCGCAACACCCTTATCCTCGCGTCCAAGTTCTGGTACAAGAACGCCATAAATCCCAAAACGACCAGCACCTTTACGACCGCGACCATCTTCTCCCAGACGGTGCTCGTGTGATGCCCTCATTTCCAGACAAAAATCTGCTCCGAGAAATCCAAGGCGCGCGTCTGAGCTGCAAATATGACGGATACGCCGTCAATCTCGGTGGTCTGGATCGACTCAGCCGTTGCGTGTGTGTCAAAATCAGAAATCACGAACCGCAACATTTTGCACCCACTCCGACGATCTCACACTCAGAGTCGCGAGGCGTTCGCCTGAGCGGGTGTCGAAGACGTACACGCGCCCATGGTCACTACCGCAAATGACGGTTGACCCATGCTCCCCGAAACGGACCTTTCTCGGACATGTGTTCGCCCGCGTGCGGTCGATCTCGTACGTCTTCGCTTTGATCTGGTCATTGAAACGGAAGAGGGCGGGACCAGATGCGGGGTCGTCCAGACAGAAAACGCCATCTCTCCAGTTGAAGGCGGCGTCTCCACTGGGTTAACGGTTGTCAGTACTGGCATCTGAATCTCAAACCCAAAGTACCACATACATCTTTGCTCCCACCGACCACTCTGAAGCAATTTCTCCGCTGTTCCCGCGGAGCGTGTAACTGGATCGTCGAGTTCAGTTTCTGTCAATGAAAACCGAAATGCGGACTCACATGGGTCCACTGTTGTGATAACCAAGCACGATAATATCGCGGTCTTGACGGTTATCGAAGGCGGCAAACGTGATTGCTTGAGGCGCTAACCGGAGGAATCTCTTGCTGAAGACGTTGGTGGGCAGCCACTTGCCAGTCAGAGGGTCCTTGGAAATTGCCCAGGACTGAACCATGTCATTGCGGCTGCATAAGGCAAGACGGTTGTTGGTCGAGTCAAATGCCATGGCAGTTATCTCGCCGGGGTTGGGAATCTGTATGACGAACGTCTCCTCAAACACCTTCGACAACAAAGTTAATGATCGCCGGAACGAACTGAACTGGAGCATCCTTACCCCATCTTGTTGACGCCAGCAAAAGAAATAACCATTCTGTGTACTGGCATATAGAACGTCGTGCGCCTCGTCGGTTTGACGAGCCCAAATCACGACTAAAGTGGCGCCACGAATACCGGCGGGACTGGGACACTGGAGCGCCGACATGTCGGCGACGTTCCAAAGTCGGGTGCCCTGCGAGCCTGTGCGAAGATAAGCGAGTAGCCACTCGGTGATGACAGAGACTTACCGCCGCTCGCGAGAGTTGTGCCGTCTTCTGTGACAGCGAGGGTGAGTACACTACCGGGGTGTTTGCTGACACCACGTTGTCGAACGTAGGGAAGACGAGAAATGGGCATCGGGTGGAGTAGAGACGTCGAATTCGAATTGAGAAGGGGAACGAGGGAAGGCGCGCAGTCCTGGTACTTACATATTCATAATGGACAAAGCGGTGTTCTTGACTAAATTGACAAAGCCCCTTGTCGGACAAAACCACGTTATAGTCTAAGTTATGGCCGCGACCGCGACCTTTGTTCAAAGTGATCTGATGGAGACCGGGTCCGGGACTCCGGGATCAAAGCACACGAGTGGCTCGCTCAAGGCCTTATATACGGTCTCATGTCCTGATTTCGTGTCTCCCCTCCTCATGGCGCCTCGATTCACTGGTGTACCTACGAAACATGTCGTCCGCCCGCTACTCGCTGCGCCTAGCCCGGTCACCCTGCCGGTACTACTTACCAACATTATCCCCGAGCAGTTCCCGCTCCCGCGCATTTTGACCGACATCGATAGCAGTCGCACCCCGAGTCCTCCCCCGGTCCTCGTCGCGCACCTACACCCCCCTGTCCCCGTCGTGCGTCTACCCCTGCACCCCCACGTCGACACCGACAGCCGAGAGAGTTCCCTGACGCCAATGGAATCCGATGACAATAGTTCCGACTCCTCTCTCGCGGCAAAGAAACCAAATAACAAGATCACAAGGCCGTCGGGCGCAAACATCCAAAGCGTCAAGTCGTTGTTCAAAGAACGTTATCCCGACTTGACCACGGAGGAGCAGGACCAGCGGTATACGGACTTCAGGGTGAGATCCCTTCACATTCCATCAACGTCTGCCTCATTTATTTATGGCTAGACCCGCCTCGATGAGCTCTGCGCGCGGTACCTACGCCCGGCGTTGGCGCTGACCTACCAGGATAAGGACGAGCTCAACAAGGTCTACAAAAAGGTACGCCACCATATTCACTGTTTTATTTTGAACTGACGACTCGCAGATGACCAACACCCTCCCATGGCTCGCTCACTACGACAGCCACTGGCCCGTGTCGGTGTGTTTGCAGACCAAACTCCACAACTCCGCCTCACGCGCCGTTGACAAGTCAACCCGGAAAGCCGCTAACATGCTCGCAGGGGTGGCTCCGAGAGGTAAATCCAAGACACCGAGGAAGCACACGAAACAGTAGCGCAATTGACACCCTCCGCATAATATTACTTTACTACCCACTTCGCCTCGTATTACTTTACTCCCCACAACGCCTCGTCCCTAGCACAATTTTTTCCGCGTCAAAGAGAAAACACGTGTTTATTGGTCCAAATCGGGTCTTCAGTGGTCGGACCGACTTCGTTTGACAGCTCAAAATCGATCTGTGGCACTTCGTCCACCAAGTGTAAATCGCTGGGTGACCGTCGGTGAGCGCAGCGCCAGCTGGTGTCCGATTGTTATGGGGATCGCGGGTTGCGGGTTGCGGGTCGGGCGTCACTTTTGTTCAGGGACGAAGAAGGTACAAAGAAAGGCAACAAAGAACCTGCCTTTAAAAACTGTCCATCCCCCAAGCCAAGGTCACTTTTTCCCCCACGCGCCCGAACATTCGCTGACCCCGTTCGACACCATGGTCAACCACCGCAAGCCAGTCGCGACCCGCAAGGTCAGAGCCGCTCTTTCATATCGTGTCTGTGTCAATTGACCCGTTTTCAGAGCCTTCTGAGAGAGCTTTGCTGCCGCCACTATTCCACCTCACACGCTACTCCTCGCTTTGCCTTCACGGCCACTCATATCGAGCTTTCCAATCCCACCGCGTCGCGATACCCTCTCGTTGAATCCAACTTCCCCGACGCCAGCCGTCAGCCATGGATCCATGATTTTATCGTCCAGCTTCAACACGGCACGAAAGTATCACGCTTCCGTATATTCATGAAACGCGGGAAGGCCTTGAGCCCAAATGCCTGTGCCAACATCATCGGGGGCGATGTGGTGATCATGCGCGTGGCGACGTGCGACAGCACCTCTGTCGTCAACATGTGCTCGACAGATTCGCGGATCGCAGACTATGTCTTTCACTCGTATGTGTACGTTCTAGTGCTCCTTTTCGTCCCTGATCCCGGTTACACAGGGCGCTCGAGTGCATAGGAAAGTTTCAAAGCCCAAAACGCACCCGACTGCCCAAAGAGCTCATCGTCAAGCGAGGGCGCGCATTTCGCGGTGCGCCCTAGAGGATGTGTCAGCGTTATTTTACCCTTTTTTCGTTCCGTCTTCGCGTTCATTATTCTACTGTTTTATTCCTAGGCGTCTCGTATATTACTCGATGTACATTTTTTTCTCCGTTTCGTGTATAGATCTCGCACTTGAATTAATGTGTACTCTCCAACAAGATTTTGTGTGATGACAAAAATGAATTGAGTATAATAATGAACAAAGATAATTGTATGATAGTGCAAGTAAGAACGTCCCTTTGACCTTTGTTCCCTCATTCCACTCCCTTGGTTCGTGAGTCCCTTTGACCTTTGTGCCTTCACTCCGCGAGGCCCTTTCTACCCTGATCCCTTGGTTCGTGGAAATAAGAACGATTACATGCGGCTCCCTTCTACCCTTGCCCCATTATTCAATCCGGCGAGATATGTAAGGTGCACCCTCGCAGACCCCTCATTTTTCGTTTTTCCGCGCCCATACCGTCTGCCCATCTGTCCCGAGGTGTAGATCACCTCGATACGGATTCCCGACTCTCCAACGATGACCGACATGTTCGCTGACGATCCTTGGAATGTCGGCATGCCTAAGGTTACCCCCGAAGTCGGCCTACCCAACGAAATCGCTATGCTCAACAACAGCGGCCTGCTAAATGATATCATCATGCATGAGGGCGGCACAAACAACGTCATCGAGCCTCAACTAAACGTCTGGGCTAGCCATCGCGAGGGGCAGTCCGACCGCAGTTACCCAGTTCGTCGTCGAGCTCATAAGCTCGTTTTTTTAACCAGTTGATCCTTTTCTCAGGCTAAAAGGATGGCGATTACGAATCCTGGAAGAGCCGAAATAGACGACGTAGGTTTGCCAACCTTGCATTCGACCCTAACCTGACCTTCCTATAGGCACGTGAAGTAGCCGACATCGCGAAGGAAAGAGCCAAAGCGGCTATCCGGGAGAAACGTGAGTTGGAAGCCATGTTGGCGAAAGCGCGGCAGGAAATGCAGGGGCTGCGTGACGAGCAGCAGCGACAACATGCGGAGATGCTAGAAAGGGTACCCATCTTTGGTCATTCTCCCACTCGTCGACTAACCCTCCTCAGGATACCCAATGGAGAACGCATTTGGAAAATTTCAAAGGGCAGGTCCACCACGACTTCGAGCAGCAGCGGGTCCGGAATTACGAGTACGTGAAGGGGCAAATGCAGGCTGATCTTGTAAGTGAGGTTGCCGTCGCCAAGGGGTAGAGAATTAAAAGTTTTTAGAATGCGCGGGAAGCCGAGTATCAGAAAAACTTGGCGGAGATTGTGAGTGGTGGCCTGTTGACAAAAGTACTGTGTTGATTGGAGTCTTAGGAAGAGAACAATCGGCGCCAGGAAGATATACGTCGGCGCGAGCAAGAGAGGGAAAAGGTAGATTCCCGTGTATTTAATCGAAACCCCCATTTAAACGATGCGCCAGGCGGATTACGAAACGAAGCTGGCCGCTTATCATGCTCGCTTCAGCTCGCAGAGAGTGGGCACTCGACTTGCGCAGGATAGCGGAATAGATGTTCCCCATTTCCCAGACGCACCCCCTGTGCGAGAACCCCAATTTGTCTCACCAACCACGCAGGAAGGGCGCCGGCTCGAGACGATCATACGTCAAGGAGCTGGGCGCTTCCCGATCGTCTCCGAGACTGCGCCGACGCAGCCAGGACCCTCGACGGTGGCGGACCCACCGGAAACTCCCGAGCAGTACAACACTTCGGGGGCCAGCTGCTTATGGACTTGAACGACCCCCGAGTAGTGCAACGACTCAAAGGCATGGTCGACGAACTAATGACGGGAAAGGGAGGAGGAGTCAAAAAGAGCAGCCCCCGCAAGAAAAAAATTGGCACGGCGTCCGCCTTAGTGAAGGCTCGAAAGGAGGAGCAGGAGAAGCTGAAGCCCGAAGACGATCGAAGGTGGAAGGTTCGTCCTATTCGATGATTTCTGCAATAAAAGCCTAAATTTTACACCAGAAGATCACTATCGAACACTGGCGCCTCAAGACGGGACTCAACCGCGCTAAGGACTTCTATGATTACCAGGGGGTGACCAACGAAACGCACGAACACTGCGAAGACGGCGAAACGGCGCCCGACGCGAACTCGAACCGGTGCACACTCTATTTCGGGTTTGGTTGGGCAAACACGTTGTGGAATCAGCACATTGTCGATAATTTGGTAAAGCTTGTGCTTCGAAAGCGAGCCGAGGATCCTGGCCGCTACGACGTCCCCGACGTCTCAGACGAGTACCTTAAGGCGCTGTTTAACAACTACCTTAAAGAGGCACGGGCTGAGTGGAGCCGTCACCAGCCGCGCGCTGGAGAATCGCTCGAAGACGCGCGTGAGCGTGCAGAAGCGTACTACCTAGTCAAGAACACCGCTTTGTCCATTATGAATATGTAAGTACCAGGACTGCGCGCCTTCCCTCGTTCCCCTTCTCAATTCGAATTCGACGTCTCTACTCCACCCGATGCCCATTTCTCGTCTTCCCTACGTTCGACAACGTGGTGTCAGCAAACACCCCGGTAGTGTACTCACCCTCGCTGTCACAGAAGACGGCACAACTCTCGCGAGCGGCGGTAAGTCTCTGTCATCACCGAGTGGCTACTCGCTTATCTTCGCACAGGCTCGCAGGGCACCCGACTTTGGAACGTCGCCGACATGTCGGCGCTCCAGTGTCCCAGTCCCGCCGGTATTCGTGGCGCCACTTTAGTCGTGATTTGGGCTCGTCAAACCGACGAGGCGCACGACGTTCTATATGCCAGTACACAGAATGGTTATTTCTTTTGCTGGCGTCAACAAGATGGGGTAAGGATGCTCCAGTTCAGTTCGTTCCGGCGATCATTAACTTTGTTGTCGAAGGTGTTTGAGGAGACGTTCGTCATACAGATTCCCAACCCCGGCGAGATAACTGCCATGGCATTTGACTCGACCAACAACCGTCTTGCCTTATGCAGCCGCAATGACATGGTTCAGTCCTGGGCAATTTCCAAGGACCCTCTGACTGGCAAGTGGCTGCCCACCAACGTCTTCAGCAAGAGATTCCTCCGGTTAGCGCCTCAAGCAATCACGTTTGCCGCCTTCGATAACCGTCAAGACCGCGATATTATCGTGCTTGGTTATCACAACAGTGGACCCATGTGAGTCCGCATTTCGGTTTTCATTGACAGAAACTGAACTCGACGATCCAGTTACACGCTCCGCGGGAACAGCGGAGAAATTGCTTCAGAGTGGTCGGTGGGAGCAAAGATGTATGTGGTACTTTGGGTTTGAGATTCAGATGCCAGTACTGACAACCGTTAACCCAGTGGAGACGCCGCCTTCAACTGGAGAGATGGCGTTTTCTGTCTGGACGACCCCGCATCTGGTCCCGCCCTCTTCCGTTTCAATGACCAGATCAAAGCGAAGACGTACGAGATCGACCGCACGCGGGCGAACACATGTCCGAGAAAGGTCCGTTTCGGGGAGCATGGGTCAACCGTCATTTGCGGTAGTGACCATGGGCGCGTGTACGTCTTCGACACCCGCTCAGGCGAACGCCTCGCGACTCTGAGTGTGAGATCGTCGGAGTGGGTGCAAAATGTTGCGGTTCGTGATTTCTGATTTTGACACACACGCAACGGCTGAGTCGATCCAGACCACCGAGATTGACGGCGTATCCGTCATATTTGCAGCTCAGACGCGCGCCTTGGATTTCTCGGAGCAGATTTTTGTCTGGAAATGAGGGCATCACACGAGCACCGTCTGGGAGAAGATGGTCGCGGTCGTAAAGGTGCTGGTCGTTTTGGGATTTATGGCGTTCTTGTACCAGAACTTGGACGCGAGGATAAGGGTGTTGCGCGAGGCGAATTGGCTAAACAACGTACCAGATGAGTTGGAGGTTGAGGTGGCCAACTTGAACTAGAGTAACAGTCCGTCTAGATAGAGTTTGCGATATGTAACTGCTTTGAATTTTAGGATACACGAATCGAGATTTAATTGGCTAAAGACGTACAAGAGGGACTAACTTGTATCTTGAGCGAGGCGAGTGAGCAACCCCCGCATTTGTTGGGGGACTTGCACCCAAGAAACGCGGCAGGGAACCACAGAGCGAGCAACCCGCGCATTCGCTGGGCGACTCGCACCCAAGAAACGCGTCAGGGTAGGCCAAGAACATAGCGCGAGCGGTACATATTTGTTGGGCGACATGCACCCAAGAAACAGACCCGTGTAGGAGGCTCGGAAGCGTTTGTTGGGTGACTTGCACCCAAGAAACGCCTCCGATGGTGGACATCAGAAGCAAAGTTGGACTAAGCCAAAATGGGAATTGACCCCGACACGTGACCCTCGTGGGACCCGTCACAAGACCCTCATAACTACCTTCAACTTTGTGCCCTCGGTGTAGATCACCGAGCGCCGAGCGCATGCGGCGGCCAGCGTCCCCTCGGTGTGAATCGCCGAGCGGATGTACCCTCGCCATACCCTGCAAATTGAGTACTGCGCCTAGTCCCCATGCCCTCAGTGTAGATCACCGAGCGCATGCGGCAGCGTTCCCTCGGTGTGAATCGCCGAGCGGACGTACGTGCTCGCTGTCAAGGGTACCCTGGTAGCTCATGTGTTTTTGCGTGTTCAAGCCCGTCGTGGATATCCCTTTGTCCAGGATGGAATCTCTTGTCCGGATACTCAATAAGGACTTGACCCATATAGAACAAGGAGGTTTATTCCTATAAAGCTGCAGGCGCGAACCACAGTCCACATCTCTCGCGTTTGGAGCAGTAGGTGTAAATCGCCTGCTGCCTCGCGTCTCTTTTTTTTTGTGCGACCACTTGATGTAAATTGCCGACTGGCACGCGCAGGAATCCCCCATCCTTGAGCTTTGTTCCGCGAGTGAACCTCCAGATCTCGTGCCATGCCTCCAAGGGGGAATGTAAAGGGCCGGCTTTGCAATTGCCCTCTCCGCAATTCGACTCACAGAGTTGAGGACGAGGATGCACATCGGCAAGAATTCGAGACTTTTGTACGTAGTTTCATTTCGATTCAAGCCCATAACTGACGAATTAAAAAAGCTCAGGAACAGAGAGGTTGCGAATGAGGCTCAGAATTCAGACGCAGATGTTGTAAGTATTTGATTATCCTATTCTTGACTTGTACCTGATTCGCTTCTACAGAGGAAACTGGCCGAAAGGATGGCGCGTTTTCCCTGTCGGAGGGTCATCCTGGGATCTCGACCCCCCCCGTACCATCTTCCTCGATTTCATCCCAAGCTCCAGCTCCGCACATGGTTCTCGCTGAAGCAGAGAAGAGCGTCAGGGCAGTGCTTTCTGAAGCACTCAATGCTCATACGAAACAACCCACCCGGCAGGCACAAGCTACGCGAGTGCTGGAATTCTTTCAGCTAAAATCCAAACCGCCGTCGCTACCCTTCAGAGCGCCAATCGCGCGTCAGAGGAGATAGACTCCCTTTGGGGAAAAGTGGACCATGTGAAGCGTGAGCTGCAATAGTTGTCGACTCCTTGAAACCTCTCAAGGAAACCCCGGAGAAATCGAGCATCGTGATGAGCTGCACAAGCTCGAATGTGAACTGAAGGAATTTATCGCTACGCTTCCAGAAGATAAGCGGCCTCTCTATTATGACTCAGGTAAGAACATTCGGCTCCCTCCATTATTCAAAGCGCTAACGTGCCCCTAGAATACGCGTTCGACAATCCGATCCAGGATCTGGATGTGATAGCCCAGATTATGATTCTACTCGGACTGGTCTGCAACATTATCCTGGGACTTGCTATCGGTCATACAAACTTCCTTCTGGACACTATTACGGTCTTAATCAAGTTCGCCATGTCGGTCCATACAAAGCCGGACGCGGATGGAAATTACTCCTACGATGCTCTGCAGGAGCAGATTCTGCAAGATCTACCTTCTAGTCTGTATACCGCGATGCAGTGCCTAAAGTTGGACGGCAAAACTGTCTTGTATGCGGCCTGTCCATCGTGCCATCACATCCACGCCCCTACTTTTCCACATCCAACATACCCACATGGCCCGAGAAATGTGAAAATGAGATCGTCGGACCAGATGGTCGATCCAAATGTGTGACAGCCTTGTTGGTTGAGACTAAAAGTCACCCGCGTCCCATCAGACCTTTCCTCTCTCATTCGTTCCTCGACTATCTTGCCCGCCTACTCTCCAATCCTGACATTGAGAGGGAAATTGACCAGAGTTGCGACGAGGCGCTGGCATGGAAGAGACAGGGTGACACGGATTTTGTGGATAACGTGCTCCACGGCACATTCATCCAAGAGTTCGTAGGACCCGACGGCAATCTCTTCATTGATCGAGGCAAAGACAAGAAAATGCGAATCCTCTTCGGCTTTAGTTTGGACTTCTTCCCTCCCCACGGAAGTAGGAAGCGTTCAAGTTCTGCTTCCATTGGCGTGTTCACCGTTTATTGTCTCAATTTATCGCTCGCAATCCGCCAAAATCCTGAAAATATATATGTCAGCATCATCACCGGCCCCAAGGCACCCCACCAGGAGCATTTGAACCCGTACCTTCGACCTACGGTGGATATTGGGGTAATTGGGTGGGAACGCGGCATCCATCTTTCAAAACCTGGAGCTAGTCCCAATCTGGGCGGATCATGGATCTGGCCTTCGTCCTCTCTGTCAATGATCTGCCCGCAGCCCGCGACATCGTGGGCTCGACTCAGCATAACTCGCATATCTTGTGCACCGTTTGCAAGTGTCGTGGATGCAAACACGCGTACAGGACTGACTGCGAGAACTGGAAACGAAGAGATGTGGATCATATGCGCGCCCAAGCTGAAGCTTGGCGGGATGCCGAGACCAGTGCTGAGCGCGCTCAGATCTACGCGGCAGACGGACTCCGCTATTCTGAGCCGTGGAGGTTTAAGTACTGGAACCCTACTCGCATGGTTACCAGTGAACCCATGCACTGCATTTTCGAAGGACTAGTGGCCTACCATACCCGTTACGTCCTCCAGCTCAATGCTCATGATGCAGCAAAGGCTGAAGAGCTTCCGCCCGCTTATAGTTTCGACTTTCTTGAGTTCAACCCGGAGAATACGACAGCTCCGCCCAAATTGAAACCCACCTGCGTGAAGGAGGAAACCCAGATCCCGGCGATCCACCGTCTTCTTCTCCGTCCGTTTACCGATGTGGGGATCGACGACAGCGACAACGACAACGACAACGACAACGACAACGATGGCGACGCGGCCACGGCCGTCGCAGTCGATGAATTCACGGAGGAACTGTTGCGTAAGAGACTGATGGCAAAAATAAACGCGGTCTTATGTTCGTCTGTTGGTCCCTCAACCTGCGTGGAACGGAATGGAGTGAGCTTACGCACGAAGAGCACTTATTGAGACTGAAGAAACCGGGTCTAGTGAATCTTTTAGTGACCTGGGTAAGTTGGTTTGCGAAATTGCGCTTCTCACGACTGACTTGTAGGCCCATAGCATTTGACCCAGCCACTCAGGGACCCGAACTACTCTCCTCACCCAAAGACTATCTCCACGGCTGACTTCCGCTTCGTTCAAGCGGTCATCGCGAATACCACCACTCCTGAGTGGGTTAATCATGTCCCCAAAAACTTCGGAGAGAAGGGTGCTGGTTCCATAAAGGCGGACGAGTGGCGTCTTTTGGCAACGATCTACTTGCCTATCGCTCTCGTCCTGTTATGGGGAGAGCAAGTAGGGAAGAACGCGGCCCATTTTACCCAGCTTCTACAACATAGCATGGCGCTGTGGCAAGCCACAACAATTGTTTCCCGTTACACAAGCTCGAGCGCACGCCGCACGGCGTACCGGGACTTCATCAAGTATTGGCTTGGAAATCTTCAAGCCCTGTATCCTCATACGAATACTCCCAAAACCAGGACAAACCCTCACGTCGCGTTGCACATTTACGATTTCCTTGAGCTTTTTGGACCCGCATTGTCCTGGTGGGCCTTCCCGACTGAGCGGCTCGTCGGCCATTTAGGCAAGATAAACACGAACGATCATCTTGGCGGTAGGTTGTTCTCCTTGGGCTTGCAAAAGATATTCATCCAAATTCTTTTCCAGGCCAACACGAAGCAACGCTCCTCAATACTTGGATCCGCGGTGCAAATCTTCGTTGGTGGATCAATCGTCCCAACTGTCCGGCCGTCCTCCGCGAGTTCCATCGCCTTGTTACTCTCTACCTCGGCATGAACCTCGGAGACATTCCTGCGCCTAGGAATTCCAGTGTCAAGACGGCGGAATCCCGACCCGCGCATTATACATATGCGGGGGTGAACTACTCCAGGTGCAACACGCATCTTGGAAATAGTCTCATCATGTATGTCGAGCCTGGTTCTGGAAAAACCTATGCGGGAAGCATTGAAGAGATTGTGGTCGGCAATAACAAAACGAGATTCCAAGTTCGACGCCAAGCCCCTCTTCCTCCAGGCAAGAACGATCCCTTCAAGATCTTCCCCCATGTTCCTGCGGAAACGTACTCGTCGAAAATGTCGGACACCATTGACACCGTTGATCCTGCATCTGTCATCGGCCATTGCGCGCGCTATATATTCTCAGATGAGCGAGCCGTGATCCTGAACCTCTCAAGGGTATTTTCATCGCTTTACTTCCAGACTAGCATTGATTTGTTTTTGCCAGGGTTGAATTGAGGTCGGTAATCCCGAGTCGGGGATCGGTGGGAAACCATGTTTTTTTTTCTCTATCGTATCTACCAGACGTTTTTCGCAATACTGTACTTTTGATACCAGACAACATGAGTTATTTTATGAGCGATGTGCCCGTGTTGTAAGTAAGAACCTGAGGTTGCAAGGTCGTCTTTATTTTCTATCAAGATTATTATTTTGAAACCTCGTGACCACTTTGTGACTTGATCTCGACCACCACCACCACCACCACCGTCAACGAGTGTAGATCGCTCCGTTGACGGTGAGGCTCCTCAAAGCCACGCACTAGGCGGCGGAGACAGCATCGACCGTCAACGCTGGCACTCTGGATCGCGGGCTTTGTCACCCGTTTGACCCGCGTACTGACCCTCCCTGAGTGTATATCGCTCAGCGCGAGTCTCAAACGCTTTCCAAGGCTGGAAACCAGTACCATTACACTCGCGGAACCCTTGGCTGGCTGTGCCCTCGGAACCCTTCGTTAGCTGGGCGCTCGTCGGTGTTACCCACCTTCACCACTTTGACCCGCGTGCTGACCCTCCCCGAGTGTACATCGCTCGGCGTGGGTCTCAAACACTTTATCAGCCTCGAAAGCATTCCCAGTGCACTCCGCGTCTGTCCCCAGCCGCGAGAGATTGTCCGAGGTACGTTTTTTCATGACCCGATCTGACGCCTTTTTGACCATCCGCGCATCCAGGTCCACCATCTCTAATCGCAGCAGCTCCAGGCTTTCGGGGGCACTGTCTAACACCTCTCTTCAACTTTTGGTAAGTCGCCGCAAGCTCCCGCCCGCTACAAACCGGTCTCATGCTTGTATTTTTCAGCTTCGCGACCTTCACATAATTTTCGGTGTTTTATCACCAAATCCACGACGCCAGCGCGTCAATTGAGGCCGAAGGGCCCTCATGAGCACGGGCTCAAGTCGTCCTAGTCGCTCGTCTCACTCACCTTTGCCACACCTTTCACCCGCGTGCTGACCCTCCCCGAGTGTACATCGCTCGGCGCGGGTCTCAAACACTTTATCAGCCTCGAAAGCATTCCCAGTGCACTCCGCGTCTGTCCCCAGCCGCGAGAGATTGTCCGAGGTACGTTTTTTCATGACCCGATCTGACGCCTTTTCGACCATCCACGCATCCAGGTCCACCATCTCTAATCGCAGCAGCTCCAGGCTTTCGGGGGCACTGTCTAACACCTCTCTTCAACTTTTGGTAAGTCGCCGCAAGCTCCCGCCCGCTACAAACCAGTCTCATGCTTGTATTTTCAGCTTGGCCGACCTTGTCATAATTTTCGGTGTTTTATCACCAAGCCACCACAGCCATAAATTGCCTTTTTAAGCACTGGGCGTTGAGATCCATTCTCGGTCGTTCTTCTGCGCGAATCCGATCCATCCCTAAGTATAGTACACCGGTTATTTAAGGTATTAAAAGGGAATTGCGTCGGATGTGGGATATGCTCGTCGCTCGCGTCCGGCGCATGTCGCGGGATCCACCTTCGGGTAAGAGGAGGAGGTTGGGAGGAAGGTGCCCCCGCCTTCGAGCGCCTTCACCGTCGATCGGTGCATGCGCTCGTTCGGGCGATGGCGGATCGCCCAATCCCCCCCAAATCCGTGCCGCGGAGTTTTTTTTTTGGCCCAAGCTCGACCTCTCCTCGCACGCGGAGGGTGCGCACCATGCCCCTCGAGCCCTCCACGCCCCTCCCGAGGTCGCTGGTTCGCGGCAGCGTCGCGGAGAGGTCGGGCGATGGCAGATCGCCCAATCCCCCTCAAATCCGTGCCGCGGAGTTGTTTTTTGGCCCAAGCTCGGCCTCTTCTCGCACGTGGAGGGTGCGCCCACGTCCACAACACCCTCACCGCCCCTCCCGAGCTCCACCACACACGGCGGCGGCGGGAGCGCCTTCGAGCGGCCGATCGGCGCCGATTCGGGCTTCGTTCCCGCGCCGTCGCCCGTTGCTCTCTCATCGTCGGCGACGACGAGACCGCCGCTGGGGCTCACAGTCTCTCTTGGCCTGTCCCAGCTTGCTCCCACCTCCATTTCCTCCCTTTTACTGTGATCTCACTGGATTCTCTCGCACCTGTCACTTACTTGACAGATTCTCTCGCACTTGGCCTTTGTTCTCTGCACTCATCCTCCACCTCCTCCCTGCTCATTCTCCCACCTCTGTGGCTTCCACTCAACTTCTCTGTGGGCTGTCTAGCCTTGGTGGCTTGTATACACTCCTCTGGCTCTTCACCAGCAGTCTGAGCATTCCTGCTAGGCTCTGAGCTTTTTTGGGTGCTTTTCTCGTCGTTTTTAGTCGTTTTTTTGGTCGTTTTTGCGAGACCCGATCTCCGAATGGCGCCCTCAGCCATCATTTCCGCCCTCAAAACGCTTCATTCGGCGCCCGTCGGGTACGCTGGCCGTTCGAGGGCCCCACACACCGTTTTGAGCAATTTTTTAGGACGAAAATTTGCCTGTTTTACAAATCAAAGATCTCCCGTTTCCAGCAGAAGCGCCGGCTCCACCCGTTCGCAAACGAAGGAGGGGGCTCGGTGTACTTTGTGGCGTGTTTCAACAACGACATCCGGGCGTTTCGAGGAGGAGCCATCGACGGGTCGCAGCTGCTCGCGCGCGCCGTTCTCAAGGGCGGTCATTCGTGCCGGATGGAGCAGCGCCAAGCCGAATATCGCAAGTGCGATGTGGGGGACACCCACACCCACGTGTGGATTTGTGAATATCTCGTCGAGAGGCGCTACTATTGTGGTGTGTCTTTTTTATTTCTTTTTTTTTGCTGCTCGTGTTGCTTATGATTCTTTTTTTGCAGAACGTTTTCTCCACCTCACGACTTTCCGGGACAGAGGTGTTCGCGCCGTTCGTGTGTGCCCATGCGGTGTATCCCACCGCGAATTTTTTACTTTTTCTTCGGTTGGCGGCCTGGCGAACTTTGAGGCGAAGATGCTGCATGTCTTGAAGTCGATGGGGGAGCGTGTAATCAGGTGAGTCCGTGATTTTTGGGATGCATTGTGTTCTCACACTGGGCAGGATCCCCTTCCCCTCCTCGCCCGTGACCGAGGACCTCTACGATTTGGTTTGCGCCTCTTGAGCGCTCGCGCACTGTGTCTACACTCGTTTTCAACTCCAATAATGTATATTTTACCTCTGCTGTATATTGACTACTGTACACCGACTCTGTATATCGTCTACTGTAAATAATTCCCATTTTTTTGGTCTATGTCCATTTAGGTCATGTCGAGGGTCAACGACCCGCTCCGCAGGTGCACCTTAGGGTACACCCCGGGGTTATGCTGAAAGATCTTCTTTCGGCGACGCTTTCAGAAATTTACAAAAGTCTTTGTTTCGATATAGATGAAAGCGGCACCGAAAGAAATTCTTTCGATGCCCCTTTCAGCCATATTCGAAATGACTTCTTTCTTCTAATTGAAATTGGCTGCTGAAAGATGAACTTTCAGGAGTCCTTTCATCAGTAGGTGATAATCAATCATTATGCTTGTCTCAAAACAAGTGCTGATTGTCGCTACTTTCGTAGCACTTTCAGAGCAGATGAATAGATAATCTTTTTACAATGTTCGAATTTGCTACCTAATTTAATACATTCTGCTAACCTTTTTACGTACGTAGAGATTTCCTTTTTCCGGTGTGCTTGGTCCAGACCACGATCGACAACATGGCTGAGTTACTCATCAACAGAATACCAGCATTACTCACCATGATCCTACTCTGCAGCAGCTACAACAAGCTCGCCTTGCTTACATCGAAGCCCACCAGCACAGGGATCTTATTACTTGGTCCTCAGTCACTCAGGCTGAAGAGCCAGAAATTTATCACCGGTCTGTATCTGTGTTTTGAAATACATTCACCTTCTTACACTTGGTAGCCCTGCCCATGAGACGTCCAAGGGAACTTGGACTCAAATGGCAGCCTCAGCCTTCAACAATATCCCTTCATTCAAAGGGCCCCAGTGTCCCCATGCAATGAATCCTTTTCGCCTTGAGCAGGACTCGGCAATGCAATGCCACTACAGCAAGAGTCTGGGCTGGCACTTCCAGGCAAAGGGTCACACCTGTGAATTCATTCGTGCGTAACATATCTTTCTTTTTTTCTTTTGCTGACAGTCACTACAGTTAATATTCCACCCTTGGGCAGTTCTAAAGTGAGACTTCATGGAGACGAGTCAGACGTTGAAGGCAAGTATTGTCTTCTTTCTGTTACTCTATTACATTTCAATAACACCCTTATAGATGCTGGGGAATGGGCTGACACAGAGGATGAGGAGGAAAGCTTTGAGCTCATGGCCTTGGACCACGCTGCTGCCGAGCAAGTTGGAGAGGTGAACAAGGCTACTGCTGCTATGATGGATAGCCTTTGTGCGTCTCTATCCATACAGTAGAATATTTGGTCTAATCAATTCCCAGATACGTGGCCGACATCAGGCTCTAGTCTGCCTCCGTCTTCTCCCCCCATACCTTCAAGCTCATCTTCCCCTGTTCGCCCTTCACCTCGTAAGGCTGGTGGCACTCCCCAGTCATATTTTAATGCAACCAAGGCTGCTACTCGCATGGCTTAAGGTACATTCCACGTCTTTCCCGTCTTCTAAGACTAATCCTCTAAAATCAGACAAGTGACTTCAACAAATTGTCCTGGAGGCCCAACTGAGTGGCCAATACAAAGGTACTCATTCTTATATCCCCTTGTATCTCAAGTAGCTTACAAGTATATTCAGAGTACCCAGAGATGCACCCTACCCGGTGGTCGCCTGCACCTCCAATTATGGCTGAGTACAATCCTGACTCACCTGGGGTAGTGGCACCTCTGATGACCCTTATGACCTCTCTTTGCAGCCAAATGCTCTCTCAACTCAACTCCACTATGGGTTTGCCCAAGCCTGTTTTCATCCGCCTTTTGCTCCAGAACTTGGAATGCCCTAGTTGCTTGTGTTGTTTCTCAGTGGAGGGCTATCATGAGCACAGGAAGCTTGGGCCATGCTCAAATACACCTGACTTCCACTTCAGTGTGTTTCACCTTTTGTTTTATTAACTTGGTCAACATCTGACCCTCTTGTAGTTCCTGAGTTGTATCCAGAACTTGAAGGTTTGTACGACATGGCTTTCCGGACTTATCTGCAAGGGATCGCACTTCCTGATAACATGGATAAAATCAACACCACAGTAGGCAGAGCTTGGATAGCTTGGAACTCACACTGAGGAGTCCCCAAGGACATTTGGGCCTTGATTTCTACTGCCTTCACTCATTGTCATCACTGTGACCTTATCTGTGCCTTTGTTGGTGACTGTGTGCATAGGGATGAGAACCATATCTGCCTGGATGTTGGCCAGGGGATTGTTAGCACAATCACTAATGGAGTGGGGGGAAAGAGCTCTGCTGACGGTGCTATGGTTGTATGGAAGATGAATTAGATAGTGGCTGGGGGATTGTTAGCACAATTGCTAATGGAGTGGGGAAGAGTTCTGCTGACTGAGCTATGGTTGTTTGGAAGATGAATTAAATAGGTTTCAGGGTTTTTTAGCCTTCAAGGTTTTCCCCTACTGTCCAATGAGAGACTTCTAGAAATAATATAATTACTTTTCCATTTTTTTTTCGGCAAAACAAGGTCATTCATTAGTGGCGTACTACATGTACAGACCATGCATTACAATCATTAACCCATGCCTTGCCTTGACAATCCATATGTAATACCAACATCCATAAAACCCTACAAAGTTTGTTTAAACAATTTGCGTCTCAACGTAAAACCCTGTTTAAGCAATGATTTATTTAATGGTGTTCATCACCGAGGAGAACATTAGGATGAGGGGTTTAAACCTTGGGAATGAAAAACGGGGTTTAATCAGTGTTTGGATCAAAATGGGATCAAAGAGGATTTAAAGAATGTTCAAACACTGATTAAATACTGTTCAATGGGACAAATGTAAGAATTTGAGGCACCCAGGGGAGTTGAACTTCGGACCTCCCGGTTTTCCACAAATGGAAGGGAGATATCAATAACCAGTACACCATGCAACCGATGTAAAGGGGTGGAGTATTACAGCCTTACTCATGTCTGATTTGAAAACAAGAATGGCTGTTTTAAATCTCAACAAGTGTCGTTGTATTGCTTCCGAACTGTGGACTGAATTCTTTTCAATACCATGTAACCATAGTATGTATCATAAGAGAGCATGGCAAAGTACTTCCAATACTTCAGTGCCTTTCTGTATGCAACCCCTGTAACAGACAAGGAAATTCAACGACTTGATGCTCGAGTTACTGACTACAGATGAAAGACAAACTGATGTCCCCTTGCAATTTTGGATGCTTTGAATGCATTGAAGGGAATTAGCATGTGAGAGCTTCTGAAGTGACCTTGAACTGCTTAAATATCACGGCTGCTCAAGGTGCAATGGACTTGTCCTTTGAAAGAGTAACCTTGCCTGTTTTTTGTTATTGAATGCATTTGTGCACCCATTTGGTAATGGTCCCATAGCTCAGTAGGATCTTACTTCACTGCTTATGAATTGTGTACTCAACTGGTGTGTGTTCGAATCCCACCATGGGTGTTCCTTTTGCTTCATGTTTTCAACCCGGTTTGAACCAGGATTAAGTAAATCATTGCTTGAACAGGGTTTTACAATGAGATGCCAATTGTTTAAACAAACTTTGTAGGGTTACTGAACATCCCTCTTTTGCCTTTGAAATGAAGGTTGAAGTGCGTCAAGTCTTGGGAAGGAAAAACCAAGACATCCCCCAGTTGCAAGTCAAACACCAAGCCAGCCTTGTAAAGGCACAACTGGCCGCCTTTGAATGGGCCAAAGGGGACAACGAGACAGAAGAGGCAGTCACCATCCTATGGCCCCAAGTGCAGGCGTTGACGTTGACCACAAAACCGCCAAAAGGTGCAGAGGGACAGGAAGCACATAGAGGTAGAGCCTCTATGTACACATCCAGTTCAGCATACTCCTCTGGTAGAAGATGGCGAAGCTGGCAGTCATAGGCATCAGTCATAGAAAAATCATAAGATGACTCAATGACGAACCTGAGGTCTCAAATACTCAAAGAAAGGGTGGAAGGTGTTTGAAAGGATGTTGTACTCCTCCCGGTGTTCAGTAATCTCCTTGGCTTGGTGCTCTGGGTGAAGTTGACTTGGCCATCGTGGTCATTGCGTATATTGTTCGGATGGTCGTTGGCAGGAGCAGTGAATCCCTAAGACAGATAAGTGTCAAATACATGTCTCCCAGGTCAAATGAAGGGGACTTACTTTTTCTATGAATCGATTGTACCATGTATAATGGCAGGAATAATACTTGAATTTTTCTCGCTGGGAGTCTTCTTCTCTAAATTCACCAGGCATTGCTGCCTCCAGGTGTAGGATGGCATCCTCTAAGGACTGGTGAATAGCATCTGGAACAGTAAGCACCAAGGACAGCAGTTTGTCATTGGCGTCCCGGATGAAAAGAGGTTTGCTGAGGAAATGTGAGAATCTGGGATTTGAAGAAACAGTTTATCTACCTTTCCAGAATCTTTGTATTCACTTCAACGTACAAATTCCTTTTTCTCTTACCACCGGCGTGATTGACATTCAACTGTACCAGTGCTGTAAGTTTAGATCAAGATAAGAGAAAATAGGTTGGGCGCACCTTGTCCTCCAAGTCCTTCAAGTTCAGCGCTACCTCTGCTCTCTCAGCCACAGACCTCTGCCATTCAGTCCAAGTGTCCCTGTCTGCATGCTTGAAAGGAAGCGGTGTGTTCTTGAATGCTAACGGGGTCTTGACGGTGTTGCTTGGAATTGCAGTGAACTCCAGTAGGGAGACGGAATGGTCTGGGAGTCCCATTCCAGAGATCGAGCAGGAAGTTTTGGATAGCTGAGAAACATTCAGGAATCGGTATTGTGAGAAGAGGTACACTTACTTTGTTTCAATACTGTCAAACACCGTATCAAGCTGCACAATATTGCAAAAGTGATACTGGTAGGTTTCTGGTGCTTCCCCCACTGGCTTTGGGACATTGTAGAACAGGGGAAGCTGAGGGAGAATACCATCTTTGAGCCCATGCAAAAATTGAATGGGAATCATGAGGTGCTTGACCAAGGGCAACCATTGCCTGTCTGGAATTATAGATGTGAGCCCTGACCAAGGGTATAGAACTTTGGCTGCTTACATTTAACTTCTCTGAGAGTGTTTGCTATAGACAAAATGTCTTCTTCTCCGCATTGCTGCGTGATGCAAGTCCGCATATCTAGGGCCGCAATGATTGGCAAAAGATAGAGGGTTCCTGGTGCGCAGAATATTAGTACAGTTCATCAGGAGATGTAGAGGAACTTACCGCCAGCACAGAGCAGAGTCAACTTTTGGCCGCAACTGAGCCAGTCATTGAAAGTGGTTCTAGAAATGTCAGGGGCATATTTCTCTGTGATTTCTGTCATCTTGGGTTTGGACAGGTTCTTCTTCTTAGAGTCACATTTCAAACTGACCGAGAATAATGAAAAAGAGTTCAGTAGTTCATAGGAAGGTACAAACCTGTCAACATTCATTGTCAATTGAATGAGAGCCAACATATAGCCCAGTTCATTCTTCTTAACGTTGAGAGCAAATTGGTTGACCACGGTGTCACAGTAACGAGTTCTCTGCTTGGGGACAGAAATAATTGGGTCGTCGTCCAGGATACGGGGTGTACAGGTAAAGCAGAAAATATCAAAATGGTCCCAAGAAAGTCGTACAAGTGTGAAATAGAAGTTGAGAGTCGGTAGGGGAAATTGCCGTGCAGGCGTGGGGTATGGGTCTGGCTCGATAGGACTCAGTAGAGGTGATATTCTGGGGCTCGGGTGTACTGTGTTCACTGGTGACTTGCCCTCGGTGGAGCACTTGGTTCACTGGTCGCAGGGATGGTGGTGGTTTTGGAATCAAAAGGGAGATATTTGGTAATGTGTATGTACGCAACAAATATGCAGCCTGATGGCCAATGTATGGTAGAGTAAGCAGGTAAATATAGATAGGGGGGAAGGCGACATGTGATCCATCCTCCCCTTCCACAACGGCAACAGACGTCTCCACAGTATTGGAAGAATTGACAACATCCTTGAAAGAATTTTCATGATCAGCCAATATCGACTCCATAGCCTGTCAGTGATGAGGGAGGGATATGGTTAGAAGTCGGGAGAGAACCTCCCCTGCTTTCCTCGTAACCACCGGGCCCCCAGTGTCTTCCCTCCTCCACCTGAAATTCTTTTGCTTTCTCTTTCTCTTCTGCTTCCTCCCCTGACCATCCTCAGGCTCCTCATGGCCACCATTGTTCCTCCCCTCCCCTCCACCAGCTGTGGTTGAGGCGTCTCCAGAATCTCCTCCCCCACACACTGGACAGGAATCCCCCACCAGGCAATTGACCCTCCCAATGTCTTGATCTCCCCCAACCCGCACTGCATCTCCTTTCCTCACGCAGTCCCTGGTCCATACCCCTCCGCATAAGCGCACAGCTACACCTGTACCACTGGCTATCCTCTGAGTGAGAGACAGCAGCTTTACAGTCAGACTGGGCATATTCCTGGCCAGTCGCTTGTCCTCTGAGGATGAAGAGGATGAAGACCGGCTGCATGCTGGTTGGGTTGTAGAAAGGGGGGAAGGGGGAAGGAGACCCTGGTGCCACAGATGACTCCCAACTTGGGGTGAGGAACAGTTTATCCCCTCCTAAGTTTGGGGTCCAGCATAATGGAGAAACAGGTTGGGATCTATGTAGGTATATGTAAGCCCAAGCTCTGTCAAGAACAACGAGGATGTACTGGGTGAGCTATTGCGCAATGTAGCAGTGCTGGCAGTAGATGCAGCAGCCGTGACCTGGGACGTGTTTGGAGGTGTAGACGGGGCTGACACCTCTACAAAGGGTTGGATGGGGGCTGCTTGGGGCATCAGACATGAGGATGCTAACAGTGTACATAGTCAGCACAGGTGTATAGGCAGGAGAATAGAATACATGCACGGTTGAAGAAGGCCTCAGACTGTATCCACAATGGACTTGATTCCAAAGGGACACTCTGCGCGCATGTCAGTCTCCTCAACATTCCCAGTGGCGGCCGTCGAGACGTGTGAATACGATGGGTGCCAGGTGACCGGACAGAAGGGGGGCCAGCTTGACTGGCCCTTTCTGTTTCCAGGGAGGGGAGGCTTGTTCTGCCAGGGCGTGGTTGAGACGCATGCACAGCTCTACAAATGACGGCGGAAGGGCAGCAGAGGCAGAGGAGAGAGCAGTGAGCAGAGAGGCAGCAATGTCATCAGGCACAAAGAGGGTGGACATGGCCCTGTGGAGTTGCAGAGGGGGACCAAGTCTGTGCAGTGGAGCTGGCGCTGCAGGGCTCAATCACGACCGAGGCATTGGCTGTGTTGGCGGACACCAGGATGCAGAGCAAGGGATCCTTCTTGAGCGAGATGACAAACCTGCGGGACTGTCAAAAACCTTACTGGTAATGGGAATTGGAGGGACCTACGAGGTCGGGATTGTAACAGCGACT
The DNA here is from genome assembly GCA_029204085.1 of Mycena sp. CBHHK59/15. Lineage (NCBI taxonomy): Eukaryota > Fungi > Basidiomycota > Agaricomycetes > Agaricales > Mycenaceae > Mycena > Mycena sp. CBHHK59/15. The sequence continues at coordinate 21,296 of JARGXW010000475.1, read as the reverse complement.
GCGTTCCATTTCTGGTTCCCGTTGGAATCGGTCAAGTTGCAGTCCCAGATTTGAACCTATGATTATATTATATGAGAGGCGTAGTCAGCACACGACATGATCACACACACCTGGTTGCCATCTGTTATGTTCCCGTTCATCAGGTCGACACACTGCATGCAAGCTGCAGCCGCAGTTGAAGCAGATTTTTTAGTCAATAAAACTGTGTTGAAAACATCACCTGCCATAATTCGGAAGAACCTTGTTTTGTCCGGACCAGGTGATGCTCGAGTCAGAGACGGGGATCCACATCTGGTCTGTTGGGATGGTCAGGGCTCTGAGCAACAGAAAATAAAATGCCGAAAATAATAACTTACTGGTGTTCCCAGAGGCGCAGGTCCAGATCTGGAGCTTTGTGCCATCTGCATCAACGCCATTGGTCACATCCAAGCGCTTGCGATGGGGTGAGCGCTTCCAGATCAAGATAAAAATATCCAACGCAAACACACCTTGTCTCCGAATATTTTCAGAAGGCCGGCCACATGAGAGCCATTTGGCACAACCCATGAGTTAAGGGCCATAGCATTAGTGCCGCAGTCCTTGATCACGACGGCTGTGCTGTCCGTGTTGCTGGTCATGGTCAGGCAGTTGCTGTTGCCTTTGAGGTGAGTACATACAAGATTAGTAGCATATGTGTTCGTGAACACCTATTTCTTGAGGCGTCATCCATATGCGGTAATTTGACGAACCATCACATCGCGGGATTTCGGCAGGTTCTGCAGACAATAAGCCCCCCAACATCTTTTACAATATCCCTGGACCTTAACACCTAACTCTAACTCTAACCACTAACCGGAACCTCCAACCTCTAACCGGAACCGCTAACCGCTAACCGGAACCTCTAACCTCTAACCGCTAACCTGAACCGCCAACCCGAACCCCTAACCAGCCGAGCCCTTGCCGAAGGACGGCAGTGGACGGCAAAGCACGGCACATGCATCGCTTTCGTTAGGTGTTCACGCATCAATAGGTGTTCAATAGGCAATAGGCGTTCGGCACCATCAATAGGCGTTCACGAACCCCTATGCTACTACAGTTGTCGTGCCTCCTTTGAGGTTGGTGGAGAACCAGGCGCTAAATCAATATGTATTATAGGGCTTTCAACGTGGAAGTTCTCACCAGCAGTGAGCACCGTTTCGAACTTGACGGTTTGGCTGGCGCTAGAAACCGACGGCCTGAGATCGGCGGGTGTTAGAAAGCGCAAGGTTTGTGCACATACAGTTGCGCGTTGGCGGAGAGGGAAAGGAGAACAGAGGCGGAAAGGAGAGAAGCGACGGTGCGGAGAAACATGCTGAACCGAGGTACTAGGAGAAACTTGAGCAGAGGGAGAAGGGGATCGTTGTCTGAGTCACATCTGTTGGGAGCCTATTATTGATCCTCTGGAACTGCAAGCGGCGGGGAATGCCCGCCCCCGCCATGCATGGGAAGTTGATTGTCGGTTGCCCCAATGATTCAATGAATTGAAGAAGAAAGACACCGAGAATAGATGTTTCAGGTTTGAGCAAAAATAGAAACGGAGCCGATTTGCTATATTCGGTAACCAAGTCCGCATCATCTTCCGATGCGCGTGTTCAACCTTGAAAATTGAAGCCTGACCCAAGCTTGAAGGACGGCGAGAAATCGCCACCCCTTCGTTAATTCTTTGATCCGAGCTCGGCATTGGATTTTTTTGTGAGGGGTAGTCAGCATCCGATTTTTTATGTGGGGTACGTACACAACAGAAATCGTCGTCGTCTCGAGCTCTTCTATCCCCACATTTCCAACTTGAATTCTCACAGGGAGGATGTTGTCCTGAATATTCGAGTGCGTAGGCTTGAACAACAGTATTATATTCCTTGTTGAAGTCGGAAGGAACTGCTTACTTTATTAGCATTTTCATGCTGGAGCTCCCGCGCACCGAGCATCACGGAAATTTGCTCCCGTTTACTCCTTGCAAAATATCAACTGATTAAAATCGGAAGCCGTCTCGTTTACGAGTTGTTTGCTTCATTGGCTCTAACGGATCACGGGCTTGCTTGGGACTTGCAGCTTAATTTTTATGCGCGTCACGGAATGCATTGTGCTCTCGGACTCACCCCTGAAAAATATTGACCGAGACAATTGGAAGACACCTGGTTTACGAGTTGTTTACTTCATCCAACGGATCGCGGACTCGCTCGACGTCTGTTTCATCGCTGCCATGCCGTGTTTCCAACGCTTCCTGGCTCCACTTTACCCCCAAGCGCACTGCCATGTGATCCACAGCCGGCTAGCCTCTTCTTGCTGCCATCTAACGTACCAGCGCGGCAAGGCATCTCCGCAGCCTCGAGAGGTATAAAAGCTGCCTTCGAACTCACCCATAAATCATATCCAACCAACACAATGCGCTTCAACTTCCTCTCCATAGCTACTTTTGCCAGTGTTGTAGCCACCGCCAGTGCCCAGGCGGGTTTCTGCCCTGACGCTCTGCGCTTCGGGAGCGTCACGGTCTCGCCGACGACGCTCTCGCCTGGAGAGGTAATCGAGTTTTCGCTGTTCTTGGGGCAATAATATACTCAAGTTGGACTTCTATTAGACATTCACCGTCACCGCGAACCTGACCTGCGCAGTCCAGCTGGGCAACACGCCGACGTTCCTCGACTACTACATCGATGGGGTCTCTACGCACAACATCGGGGGTCCGATCTTGATCGCGAGGCGGACGTACGATAACTCCACCGCGCCCCCGGCGGACAAGTTCACTGCGACGGTACGTGACGGCGTGTTTGGATTTTGAGTGACGGTCGCTGACGGGGGCGTATATATAGCTCCCGGCGTGGTTCTACGTCGCAGACGCGCAGTACTCCGTTCTTATGGACAATAGTTTTGCGAGGCCTGGCCCCACCGGCGAGAGCGTTATCACGGTTGGAGGGGTGTCGACGGGAATCAATATTACTGGCTTTTAGGCTGAGAATGGGTGAATGGGGACTTTCCATGCTTTCAGCATTGAAAGCTATAGTCGACTTACAGTAGTTTCCATACATACAAGTTCAACCGCCGTGCAATTCAAGTTTGAGTTCGGTTCAAGTTGATTCAACCTCAGGCTGGTTCAACGGTTCAACAAGTTGGTTCGAGGGTGAAAATTTTGAATCAAGTGGACTGCATTTCGGCCAGACGCATCCTGACGGACTGATTTGTGGTTATGCTAGATTAGTCTGATTTGCCGACTTTCTCGGGATCGACAGTAGCGCCAGGATAGTAACGGTGGACTGGTATCCTGTGGCTTTCCACTGCTCCTCTCCTGAGATGGTTGTGAACATCTTCGATCCGTGAGTCAATCTACCCATCCTCAGATCTTCTTTTCTGAAGCACAAGAAATATAGAAATCTGTTGGACGGCGCCGCAAGCAGCGGAACCCCATCCACTGATCCTCCTGCAGAACCCACCTTTCAGTTGAACACTAGGCAGGGATGTAATTCCACTTTTCAAGATAGCTTTGCTACTTTCAGAACAATCTCGAAGTTGATGAGTCGCTTGACTGGAGGTAGCGCACAATCTCGTTCTTTGCAAGTGTCCAGAGTGCCATTCTGCTCCTCACTGTGCTTTACCGTCGCACATTCACCTCCAAGACGAAGACCCCCCAAGGCAGTGCAGAGGTCGTAGCCCTGCCGCAGCGCCACCGTCACCTGCTGCAGCGCCTGCAGCGGTGCCTTCGCCTCCTTCCCCCACTCCAAACACAACTCCGTCTTCACCTCCTGCAGCGCAGGCGGGTCCATAACCCGCGTGACCGCCGCGCCTCGCTGCGCTTTAGTCGCGCCGTTCGAAATAGACCCCTCTGTCCGTGGACTGTATCAGCAAGCCCTGATTTTGGTGGTAGCGTTTGTAGTGGCTTGTAGTGGCTTGTAGCAGCGCCTTTCATTTCTGTAGTGCTGGAGCAGGCCGAAATAGTCGTGCAGCGCGCGATAGCTGTCGTGCTACATATATAGAGCCGGCAGGCCGTGTGTATGGATTGCGGTGCTGTATGGACTTGAATTGGGATCTGAACTTGGGTTCCGGGGAGTTTTGAATGAGGTTCCATTCAAGGTTCTACGGGTTTTACTTGCCTACATACGCGCGCTCGATTCGTAGTATGTGCCCCCCACACTCGGCAGTCCGCAGGAGCGCCATTCACTAATCTCAACCCACGCACCCGCATCTTATATCGCAAGCACCTCGCCTAACCACGCGCCGCCGTATTTGCTGTGCTCGGACAAAGCGGGTTGTGTGTGTCGTTCGAAAGCCGTGCAAACGGCGAACGGCGGCCACCGCGTGCGCTAGTGAGCCCGTGCTGCTCCCGATTCTGTCTACCGACGCGTCTTCCAGCAAACCACGCGCCACCTGCCCCACACTCACGATCGACCCCGACTCGCGCTCCCGCCTCCAACGAGTTCGGGCGACCGCGGGACACACGGCATCGACTCCGCAAATCAAATACCTCCGCCGTCAAACGCCTCCTAGAGCAGTGCAGTGAATATGGGTGACGCGGGGTCCGATTGGTGAAGTGCGGCGCACCGCGTGGACGGGACGCGCGCGCGCGCGGGGGGGGGGGTGAGATGGGCAGGACAGGCCAGGGTGCGGCACTTGAGCGTGTTCGACGACACTCGTGCGTGGGGATGTGAATGCAAGCGCGGTGTGGTGGAGACCTGTGGATTCGGCGTAACTGGAGGGACCGACTCGTGCGACACGACGTTCAGCAGCGCGAGCCGCGCGCGCGCCGGTTGGACTCACCTTGCGTGCAAAACCGATCTACGCTCCGCCAAGCGCGCACAAGAGATCCAGAGCGTGCGAGACGAAGGTGAGTCGGCGGCGCTCGTGGGCACGACCACTCCCGGCCAAGTCTAGTCGTCAGCGCGCGGGATGAGTTGAGCCTGTTCCTCCAGGGAGACGAGCACGGCACGGGGGTCGGAGTGTGCGGGTGTGTGCTCACTGCTGCCGAACAAGCACAGGGATCATGCGGGTATGAGAACGAGCACTGGCGCGGCGCGGTCGTTGTGATAGCTGCTCGTGGGGCAGCGCCGCCGATGATGGTGTAAGGAGCCGCCGTTCGTTACACATACGCACCGGATCATCCGGATCATCTCGCCGACTCCCGAACCGCACTCGCCCAGAACCCTCCCCCACTATCACCTTCCCAAAAAGGGAAGTGCTTACAAATAAGATAAGATAATGCTCGCTCTAAGTAAATACCACCCACTATGACATCACGTCACTTTCCCAGCACGTGTTAGTCAGCACGATACCATAGTACAGACTGAGATCCGAGTTCAGTACAAGTTCATTCAACTTCATTGTCTATTCAAGTCATTTTCTTAGTTTAGTTTCCTGAAAAAAAGGAAATGTGTATTACAGCGTTTGCATAAAACCTTGGCCGCGCCATTTTTTTTTTTCCAAAATAAAATACCATATGCGGCTCCCGCCACGTCCGGCCAAGCGTCTGGCACCTTGTTCCGCAAGCCAGATCCTGTGCTTCCTTTCCATTTTTTTCCTGTAAAGGTCCATTCCAATCATTTCCTTTGTGAACTTAAGTTACAAAGAGCCTTAAGAAAGGTCAGGTTGACAATGGGCATGTTCTAAATCAAGTCCTTTGCAGAGACAATTTACACATCTGCTGCATTAATTTCAAGCCCAATTTGATGTCATTTCTGCTCAGTAGTCTTATTTATGCAAGCTAGTAGAGTAAAGCAGCATTGATGTTACAATAAAACCCTCAGATATATATTGGTGCCAGCTGATTGCTGTGGTGGGAGAGGAGAAAATGGAGGTAAAATAGAATAACATGTTACACATAAGCTAAATGGAAAGGGGGAAACAGAATACAGGATGGTACAAAAGAAAAAATCAAGAAAGAACCCTACCAGATTCGAACCCAGGCAACAGATTGTACTTACGTAATTAGACACGTCGTCATGTAACCAGTACAGCATAGCAACCATGTCAATACCGCACAAACATCATGTCAATACCGCACAAACATTACATTATGACACGCGGGCCGACGCACGTGCTGATGAGATATGCCTTTTTAGGAAAGGTGAGAGTGGGGGAGGCGTGCGCCAGCTCTCGCCCAGCGCTCAGCGCCCAACATTCAGCGCCGGTCGTGCCCAAGCGTCGCCCGCTGCGTCCGCGTACGACTCCGATTGCCCATCCGCCTCCTCCATCCCCGCTGCCCGCGATCCTCTTCCTGCGTCGCCCCTCCTCGCATGCGTTCCATCTCCGCGCCGCGCCTGTCTCCTCGCCCCGTGCCCCCCCTTCCTCTCCGACCGTGCCTCGCCCAATATTTGGATGCCATGCCTCCCCCCTTTTTTTCTCCCTCACTTCCCACCGCCCTTCGTCTTTGGGGCCCCACGCCGGCGCTGAATTTTCCGCTTTCCCGTTCTTACTTCTTTCCTTCCCCTCCTTTCCTTCCCTTTCCTATCCTCCCTATCCTCCCGTCCTTATCCCACTTCCAATCCTTCCTACTAACGCCGAACGCTGACGCGTCCACGCCCAGGATCCACATGTTCGACGTCGGCGGACAGCACTCGGAGCGCAAGAAGTGGATACCCTGTTTTGAGAGGTGCGTTCCGCGCTGCATTCTCTCTGCCCCTCCTTTCTCTTTCGCGCTTCCGTTTTCTCTGCCCCGACTGCCCCTCCTTTGCTCTTTCACCCCAAATTCCTTCGCCCTCTTCTTCGGGTGCTGAAGGCGCTGGATCGGGCGGGTGCGCTGCGTCGAGGTTCGCTATGCGTCTCGGAGGAGCGATGTGTTGATCGCCGTGGGCTGCTCCGGAGCGCGGGGGAAAATGGGTGGACGGTGTGCGTGTCTTGTTCTCCGAGCGGGTGGGCAGCGTGCGAAGCGCTGCGGCTCTGTACTTACTGGTGCATGCTTCTGTCCACCTTCATGGCGTCTCTGTGGACCTGATCGCTCTGCATGCCGCGGCGGGCGTGGGACCGGCTGATGTCGGTGTTGGTCGGCGCGTAGGCGGTCTCCCAGGGTTGAGCAGGCGGCTAGATGAAGAGGGTATGGACGTCGACTTGCGCTTTGGAATCTGTGCCTTGCTCTGCGTGTGGAGCAGCATATGTACATCGACGGTGTGATTCATACCCTTCCTGCACGGGTCTCTGTGCGGACAGATCGACCTGCGGCTTGCGCTCACCCTCTGAACAGTCGCGTCGCCCTCCACCGCCTCTCCCGCACTCCTCCGTCCTCACTTTCACTCGTCGTGATCTACGGCCCTCGTCTTGCTCCTGCAGCTTTGGTACTAATATCTTCTATATTCCTCTGCACAGCGCTGAGTGAGTATGACCAGGTGCTGGAGGAGGAGCGGCGCGTGGTGCGCGTCCTTTCTTTGTTTTTCTGGTCTCTTCTCTTTGTGTCTCTCGTCTCATTTTCGGTCGTTGGCTCGGAATCTCATTTCTCGTCTGTGCCTTCGCGCATCTCGCCGTCCGAGTCCGTCCATCTCCTTCCTGTGGGATTAACCCACGTCATGCTGTGCTTCCTCTCATCCTTTGTCTCCCTTTCTGTGCCAGCCCTCATTTCTATTAGTGGCATCTTCGCCGCCCCCACAGGACCGTGACGGAGACTAGCGCGCTTTCTAATGCACCAGTCAAGGAATCGGGGTAATGGGATGAGATTGATACTGATTGACCACAATTCTAGGCGGTTGGTGTCGCATACACAGGGCCAGGCCAACCCTTAGGCTTGCGTCTCTCAGTGGCTCTCGCGCGCCGCTTCAGAGCTTTACGGTCCTGAGTCTCTGGCTTTTGTATTTAAGCTGCCCGCCTCCTCTTCTGCCAATGCACCATGGCGAACTTGAACTTCCTTAGCCTCCTCGCTCTTATTGCAGCTGCTACTCTCGCTGCCGTCTACGGCCTCTGATCTCTCGTCGCGCGATGCTACTTCCTCGTACCATCTCATCGGTTACATGGGTCTTCGGCTCAATGTCGACTTGAAGTCGGGCGAACTTCACGCCTATCAACGGATAACCGGGGACCGGAACTGGGGGCAACGAACGAGCAAGTCTATCTAAGGACCATTTTGCTGCAGCGCCGACAAAGTTACCTTCCTAGTGGTTCCTCGTTGAACCGGGCACTACGAACACGAGGAAGCTCCAGAGCGTCATGTTTCCTGCTGCGTACACGTCCTACACCAGCTTCGGGGTGGGCCAGGGAAATAGCGGGGTTCACTCCCAACGGGTTACGAGCAGCGTCGAGGACGAGGCCATATCCAGGTGCATTCGTTGCGAAGGTCAAATAGGCCAGATTTTGGATGAGAGGGTCATACCACCCACTGCACAGGGACGCGTCAAGAGGAGGAGCCGAATGGACTGGAAAATATATACTTATTGACCATCAAGGCACTGACAACGATGGGAACGCCGGTTAGCGTGCCCTTCGCGATTGCAGCGTTTTGTTGATCAAAGTAGGTAACGAAGGACGGCCTTGAGACAGGATAATTCAGCGGCGTCGAAGTGGTTGGAAAAGGACGCACCCGTAGTGTCCACCGTAGGACTCTATCGGCTTGCTAACGGGCCACGCTGGAATATACCTATCTGCCTACTTACCTGTGGCGAAGATGAACCTGTGGAAGTAGACCACCTAGTTAGATGTGTCAAACAGGTCAACTCAAATACTCACTCTCGACTTTGGTACTGTGAAAACTCTCCGCTCTCAAACAGCACCTAGAAGGCTTTCCAAAATTGGACGGCTGGGCTCTTGAATAATTTCCGGTCAAGTTCTTGTATTGTTAAAATTTCGCAATGTAGAAACTGACCTCAGTGCTATTGACAGTGTCCGTTCCAGACGAAAAGCCGGTACCAATCGGCTGATCTATATAAATCACTGCTCCCTGAAGTTAACCACTGAGTCGCACAAATAGAAATCGAGGCCTACTATTGCTGACGCTGTTCTAGCTGTGGACCATATCAGAGGCGGCGGGATTAATATATTGTTCAGATCACCTGTGTCGATTCAATGGGATTCACGGTACACGGTCATTTTGTTTTTTTGAATTATGATGACTTTGCGGCGTAAATTCAAAAAACCGTCTTTTCTTGAAACAAACCCTTGAAATATCACAATAAGCGGTCATATTTAGGTAGTCGAAAGGAAGGAGAACACATGATTTCTGACGCACAACCTGGGCCACCGTTGATCCTTCAATTTTCATCCTCCCGTTAGCGAATGGATCATCCAAGGACGAGCATGTACAGTGTTTTACCACTACTTGGGACGCCATCGCCGGTTGGGACAAACGCGTTTTCTGAGCTCAATTCATACCCGTACCTCTCGGAATTTTAATAGTAGCTTCGTGTATATGCACAGTATAATGTATCAAATTACTGGAGCAGTAGATTTCTTCGACAACCCAGATCATTCGAAAAGGCGGCCAAATCTGAAATCATTTTATGATGTATTTTGCTATTGTTGGAATCAACAAGGTGTGGATGAACAACCAAAGTAAATGGCGCAATTTCTGGCGACGTCCCTGGACCGCATGCTACGTTGCGAGAAGCTATGATGAAGGGTTGGTACAGTATTTTGGACCTTCTCCGTGCGTGGTGCCACTGCCCTTTACGATTGGCCTTCGGCATGGGGAGACGGCATAACCATGAGGTGGCACACGAGGTGGATCAAAATCCAGAACGAGAAAGTGTCACGGTCATGTGCTTCAGGTGAGCTTCGAGTTTCGACAGGAATTGGCGATTGAAAATGTGTGGCGCAGATGTTTACGCTATGTAAGCATCTGAGTTTGCGAACAAAAACTTAAACTCCATGACAAGAGTCCAAAATTTGAGCCTGGTCGATTTTCTCGATCCAAACCTCGGCTCTCTCCTTTGTCGTCTCATCCCTTATCGACAGGAAGCGATTAAAAATATTCGGCGTTGGTCCGGCGTACTTTTTCACTGAGCCTCAGAGTTCGGGAACCTCCATAAGTACAATACAAAATTGAACAAAAAGTACTGAAAAACGTTGGTTCAAGTTGAACCTTGGCGGCTTCAACAGCCTTCAAGTACAGGAGTCAAAACTCAAGCCTCGTCGACTTTCTCGAACCAGGCCTCGGCCCTATCCTTTACGTTCTCGCCCTTGGGACTCTTGACTCCGTCACCAGCGCCCCACAAACCTCGGAGGCCAACCCCAAGAATTCCATCACACGAAAACTCCGCAACGAGACCTGGGTCTGACTCGACTGAGACCCAGTACGGTCTGTCTGAAAAGTTTCCAGTAGGCTGAAGAGAAGAGAAGCATCACTGGATGAGGCAGGTACAATTTATACCAACTTACGATGCTGGATAACCCAGAGAGGTTGAACACGTTATCTTCGAAATGGGTCAAGGACACGTGTGTCACTCCGAATCCTTTCCACCTCGCCAATAATGTGGGTATTTGCGGATCAAGAGTACCGGGAAGGGTGGTAGGAATTTCTTCGAGAAGCTGACGGCACGACTCCGAAGCAGACGATTCGCTCTCTGATGAAACGAGACACAAGTCAATGGTTCCGTACCCCGGATCTTGATATGTTCCAGCCAGGGTATCAAATGGGAACGAAGGTAAGGTCGCGTTCGCTGGGCGAGGGGTCGGTATAGTCCGGCCATTGACGTTTGTAGTGATGAGAGATTTAAACCTGTGAAATTCAATTCTATCGCCGAAAGTTCAAGCACCCAATTACTGCCACACCTTGCACTCCAGTCAATCGGTTCGAGTTTCAGTGCCTCATCTATTAGGCGAAATTTGATAGCCTCGACTACTTCTGTTCCAAACGACTCGTCGTTTGAGAGAACTGCAACTCCAAAGTCCTGATTCGGGATCCGGGTAATTTGGGATTTGAACCCTAAGCGAAGGTCGCTCTGGTGCTAATAACCCGGATGAAAACGCCTACCTTGTACAGATCCCCCGTGCTGTAAGGCGTTTATTAGCTCCTAGACTCTAATTCAAACACCCAATCAATGAAAACTCGCCTCGATAAATTCTAGACGATGAATTAATTCAAGCGGACGAGCCAGTTGCCTGTATGTAACTCACCAAATCCACGGTAACTACCACGAGACTGTCCTCCGCCGTACACTATGGGGGAAAGCTCGGGGGACGGCCTATTCATTAGCGGTCAGTATTAGGATATGGGTTCCGGTATCGTATTTACGCGACAGGAGCAGCAACAGTCAATCCAGTTGCAACTTGGCGAATAACTTCAGCTGGGATAACAGTTTTGTTGTTTATAGGGTGTCGACCTTCGCTCAGAAGTGTCTGAAGCCAAATCGCCTGGTCTGATTCAGCAAAAGGAGATGGAAGAAATATCAAGGATGGGTCAACGAACCATATCGTTGGCATTAGAAATTACACCGCCAGCGCCAGAGATAACTTGGCGCATTGGTCAAGATAATTTCGAATGGAGGCGAATATTCTAACATACCGTTCCCTGTATTCCCCTTGCTCGGAGCCCAGTACGGCAGTGCCCGAACTCGCCCCAACCCGAACACATCTTCAGTCTTGTTGACGCCATCTCGCATCATCCCATCCGCAAGATGACCGCTCTCCGCCGCACGGTCAGAGAAATATGTCGTGGAACGCATACCAAGCGGCTCGATAATGAAGTCGTTCACATACTTTTCGAATGGAATTCCGACGAGCAGTGGCGGGAAGTAAGAGAGCAGGGTGTACATGTGGTTGTTATACTGCCACAGCTCGCGGAATCCGGTAGACGGTCTGAGATATCGCAGACGGCGAATCTATGGTCAATCAGAAACGAAGTTCATCGCTGTTGACACGACGTACAGAGTCCAACACGGTATCCGACGGGGAGGTGGTGAAGTCATGACGAGGTAAGCCAGTGCGATGGCTCATGATATCCCGTATGGTGCTCTCGTCCGACGCTACGGGGTCCATCAGCCCCCATTCTGGCACAAAAGAGGCAATTTTGGTATTCCAAGAAATTCGAGTTGAAAGGCTCTCGTTGGAAATCAGAAGTCCGGTGGCCAGTACATCGAACAGCTGGTTGCCAGCGGTGAACATGTTAGAATGAAATTGAGGCAAAGGGAAGACTTGCCTTTGAATTGGACCCAATTGCAAATAGGGTATCCTTTGTCACCTTGGTGCCGTCGACTTTCGCAATGCCATAGCCTTTCATCTCAACTCTCCAGCCGGAACCTTGCTCGCTCTTTCGCACGACTGCGACCCCAACCCCTCCAGGCGAGTTGAAATCTTTCAGAATCGAGTTGATAGCCGCGTCAACCTCGGGGTTTAATATGTTCGTGTAGGACTCATCAGAGAAATCCAACAATGGCTGTTGCTGGACAAAGTTGGCCGAAGTTGCACAAACGAGTGGCACACAGGCCAGGATGACGGCTTGAAGCAAGGAATGCATGGAGGTCTGGGAAGGGACTACGGCGCAGCTAAATGGCAGTTGATGACAGGCACGTCGATGACGATATACAACCGCACAAGTTCCGCGTGAGAAAATCGCTTTCATCACATTACCGACAGGACCCGATTGAAATTTAAAATGTAGGCGTTGATCCAGTCTCCTACCCAACCGCGGTTTCGAGGCTCATTAATCTCAGTAGCGTAGATTCAATCGAATTCTGAGAAAATGGGTGAGTCCGGAAATATCGGACGGTGTAATGTGACCATGATATATGACCTAAGTTGGGGATGAACCTCTCCATGGCGGCTGGCAAATAACATTGGTAATTTACTTGACTCGTGATTCATACACAAAAATTGTGGTCATGCCTGCATTACTGAAACGGATGAGTGTGTAACTAGAATTGTAGTCCACTTCATTGTTCAACACTACTTGCGGGATACCCTGGTGGGAATCTTCGTTGACCAACCGACCGTCGTGCAACCTCTCATTCTTCAATAGTTTCCAACACGGAAGAGCGTTGCAGATCGACATTCCGCTGTGCACCCTGCCCATAAATAGTAGTAGGACATAGAACAAGTCTATGGGTGAGATCCGTCACTGTGAGTACCCCGAATTCGGGGTCAAAAAGTCGCGGGTAAACGAGTTACCCGCAAGTCTTGAAAAACTCGTAGATACTTACGATTACCTGCAAGTTTTCACTCTATGTTGTGGAGCATGCAAAAGACTGTTGTCCATGTTGTAGAACATCCCACTACTATTTAAATCAGTCATCAACCTCTTAACAATGTTTAGAATCCTTTGAAGCCTCTCACCTACTCACAAACAGGTCTAATACCTGCAGGTTTGGCGCGGAAACACCTGAGATCCATACCCGGATCTGTGGCTACCCGCGGGAGGAAACCCGCGGTTTTTCCCATGGTTGAACCTCCAGCGACTCGTGGGTTACCCGGACTTGTGTCATGCCTTGTTGCAAAACTATTGATTTATCGAACAATTTCGGTCCACCTCATTCATCTCATTCTCCGGTGTGAATAGCAACAGTCACACACTGTCACAATCTGTATTCATACATCAGCCTTTTGACATTTTGATTGCCGTCTTTGATCTGTTTTTTGGCATTTTTGCATTGTCCACCAAAATCATTCGGAGTTGTACACAGGGATGGGACAACCGTTCCTCCTGAAATTGGGCAGGGTGATTGGGATCCTAGTGGAGGTTCTCTGAGAGGTCAAAAGGTGTAACGCTTATTGCCCGTTTTGACGTTATCAGCCGAAGTTGGTCCGGTGTTGTCAAAATTTGGCCGAAAATTGTTGGCGTTGTCACTTCCGGTGATTTGGGCTGTTTTCACGCATTTTTTGGCGTTGTTTGGTGTTGTACAACACCACAATCAAAATGTCAAAAGTCTGATGTATTGTATTTGGACAGCACTGAGATTCCAATCAATAGGCTTTCAGATGTAGGATGGTAGCCAAACAGATGTTTCTATGCAAAATGAGTGCTTGAATGTATCTAATTACAAGCATTGTTGGGGTGAATCTGGGGATAAAGTATACAGGATGAAGCAAGAGGAGTGTCCTCTGAGTCTTTAAAGTAACCAAAAAAGAAGGTCATTTGGTGCCATCAAGTAAGTCTCAAAATGCGGTCAAGAGGAGAGCAGTGACAAAGCTAAGTGTGCCCATACCTGGGTCAACTTAGCACGGCAGTGGAGAGAAAGTTTGAATCCGAAACACGTACATCAAGCCATCTATCGCTGTCATGCTGCCCACATTTTTCCCGGTGCATTTATTCTGCGCATCTGTAGCAGAATCACCCCTTGCACATATCTTCTGCTTCACCAGCGCTGTGATGTTCAGGTTGAGCACTGTGCACGATGTGGTGGACGAGCTGGAATCAAAGACCTCAGGGGGCATGTCATTGATAGACAGGGAGAGTTGCCCCCTGTGCTCGATGCGAGAGTATTGAGGAAGAGCTCATTGCCTGGCCAAATAGCACACGTGAATATACTATAGTGACTAAACAGACCCACAAGCGTACTAGTAAAATTAAAAGAGAACGTGGAATTCACAACAGAGCTGCTATGAAGATGACCACTCTTGATGCAGCTTGGAACAGGATCAATGGAGTTCACCTATCCGTTACTATAGGCGAAAGCATCCGTGGAAAGGAAGACATTATTGAAACCAGAGGGTGCAGGCAGGACGTCGCTGTAAATTCGACTCAGATTCAATCCAACAGTGAGAGCGAGAAAAACTGTGCATGAACCCATCAACCTCTCCACTTAAACCATTACCACCAGCTGAGTTGATGATGGTGTGTGGGCCATTGGACAATCCAGTCATGCTCCAAACCACACGATCTGTCTTTGGATGATTGAACAGATCAACTACAATAGGAGGACCGTCATCCAGAGTTATAGTTGTTTTGTTGGAGATGGCTGAGTTATTGACCTTTGAACTTGAAAGTTGCCGTAAAGTTGGGATCTAGCAACACCCCACAGGAAGGGAAAACCAACTGCTGCCAGCATAGACAATCACAGAGTTTGTGGCATCCACACTAATATTGCAGAGGGCAGCAGATACACAGCCAAGGAAAGTGAGAGGGGTGAGCTGGAGGCCACGCATAGTGACAGAGAATAGGTCAGGGAACAGAATGGGGTGCGGCAGAGGGAGCCAATGTAATATACCAGAAAATGCTGTAGTAGTATTACTAGGGTCCCAGAAATGTCGTTCACATGACTCACTGATGAACCCTGTCACCATTATGAAACAATAGGACACAAGCACCACAGAACATGTTGCTTCAACATTGCTTTAAGAGATTTGGGGGGGTCCGAATCCGACGAACTGGTGTGGTACACTGGTTGAGCATTTCAAGTTTTTCAGTGAAAATATTGGTGAAAAACTTCCTTCATTTGTCACACTTTTTTCACTGAAAAAGTCTGTGAAAAATTCAAACCTTTTTCAGTACTTTTTAATGTCAAGGTGAAAAATTCAAAGTAAAATCAAAAAGTACTGAAAAGGTTTTATACTTCTCACATACTTTTTCAGTGAAAAAAGTGTGAAAAATGAAGATAGTTTTTTACCAATATTTTCACTGAAAAACTTGAAATGCTCAACCAGTGGTAAACGAAACTGAACTGCTGTGATGGCCTTGGTAATTTCATTCAATTCTGGACAGATTTCCTTGAGGTTTTTTCGTCATTTGGTTGTGTTGGTTTAATTTCCGAAACCTGCGACCAATTGAGCCCAAGCGAGCCCATTTTTCAAACTCTATGTCCTTTTCAATGATTTCAATGTAACCCAATATATTGTTGGCAGGCGCAATCTTCATATATATTAAACCTCACACCCTGGAAGCAGGTATTAACTCAGTGACACCCGACTTGCACGCACAAACACCCCTCCTCACATGTTTCCTCATTTCAATTTTTTGAATAAAATTATTCCAACGGAACTATCTAAGTACTAGTAAGGTAGACCCCATCCACCCTCGACGAACGTCACGTGGTCCGGCATGACAACTGCCATTTTCGGATGATCTCAGTAAATAATTCTGTAAGATAATCACTGGCCCGAATTTGGGCAAATCCTTCGACCAAAATGGGTGTCTGTTGGTGATATTGCATCTGATCACCAAAAAAGCGGTACATATGATGATTTGGTCCCAGAGTTGGCAAATCCATCAGATTCCTGCCACGCTGGCACACACCATGGGCTCAAGCCATGCTGAAGGCCTCGAAGAAGCACCAGACTCGTGCTTCCAACCTTCTGAAGAACCTGAGCAACCTCGGGACCAAGACTAAGTGTGCATGGGATGAGCTCAGTCCCAAAAAACTCGCAAATCTAATTGCTGGCAGATTTGTCAATCGTTCACATCACTTTGGAGATGCATACTTTAATCACAAGCTTACAGGGCCACAGGCAGCATGGATTGCGAAGAAATTCCCCGGCCATAGAACTTATCCAGAGTCCATTCTGGCACAGCTCGATGCAGCAGGCATTCGTTAGTACTATATTTTCTTCTAACTCCTTATGCTACAACAGTCCTATAGTCGTAATTTTTGGCTTATAACTACGTTGTACATATCATCATAATATGGTCGAAGGATTTTAGCTATATGTTCTTCGTTGTCCCAATAGTAATTGTTTTTGTTGATGCAACCCAACATGGAAATTTGACCGCACACCACGTGATGTTCATCGAGGGTGGATGGGGTCTACCTTATGTAGCCCGCTGTGTGACAAGGCCTGCTGTCATACTTCTAAAAGTCTAACAAATGATTCATTCATCGGATTTACTAATTTACATGTCCCTTTGACCACCATTGACCTTACATTGCTAGGCCCTTCCCCCATGTTTTTCTTGACATGACTCTCACAGAAGACACCGAAGTCCGACATAACCGCCTGCAGCCACATGTGCATGGCCTTCAAGCGAACCTCTGTGTGCTTGCTAGAACACATTGCACATGTAGTGTGTACTATCTGCAGCGCTCCCAATTCCACTGGGCCTCCACCGAGTCAAATTCAATTCCTTGACACCAGCATCTAAAACACTTGCAGGGAAAATGGGTGTTCCTGGCACCCACAACACTAGTTATGCAGGCCACGCGCGAATTCAAGGAAGAGGAGGACATCAACAGAAGTGTGGATTGTCCAGTAGACAATTGTTTGGTGCAACTGTATAGTTGTGGCTTGATGGATTGATGATCTGTCACATCGGACTTTAAGATGGACTTCGAGTAATTCATCCCAAGTCTCGCCACCAATGTTACTCCAATGTCACTCTCTCCCAAACTCTTTCTGTCTACCGCAACCTCACCACATGGACAAAATCAGACTCTTGTGACCTTCCACAGCCGATGCCCTCTCCTTGACTCCCCCCGTGAACTTCAACAGGTCTGCCTTGAGCAGCAAATGTCAACACAGGTTAGTCCGAGTCAACTCAGCACAGGTGGAGTGGGAGTGCCACATCATCCATTGTTATCCACCAGTTTCTGGGTTGCCCATGTTGGTGCAAAGATGCATGATTGCAAATGCCAGGGCAACATTGTGGTGCCAACCTGATGGAAGTCGATACATGGTGAGGCATTTTGAGCATGATTAGACCCTTGTCTGTAGTGCAGTGGTGCTAGCAAGGGTTCAGATTGGATCCCCAAGTCATTGCTCCATGGTAAAGCTTGTTGCCTAGTTGTATTGAAGCTTGAATACTATGTGCAAACTCACACAAAAAATGACAAAATTTGAGGGTAGCACTTTCAAACTGGTTCAGATTGACAGAATTCAGATGATTTAGCATCATTTGTGTCGCCTAGCTTTGCCTAGCACCATTTGGCCAAATTTGCACAATTCGGCCAGATTCAGAAAGGAGGTTTTCCTGATGTACAATCCCCTCCTGTTATCCATGTTACCTGAACAACATCACAGAGGAGTCAAGCTTGTATTTTTGCTGCTGTATTCCCCTGATCTCAACCCAATCGAGGAGTGCTTCTCCTTTGTGAAGGCATATATCCAGCGCAATGGCACAAAATTTGTGACATTGTCGAGCTTGGCAATGAGGCTGATCTCTTCCTTTTCTTGTATGGAGCTCTGGAGAAGGTTACTGCTGAAGTGTCAACAGGATGGTTCCATAATCCCGGATATCTCTAGATAGCATTGAATTGAAACATAGTATATTGATTCAGGATTTTGCGTACGAAGAACAACTGTGAAAAATATTGTAATGTAATGACAGGTCAGCTGAAATCAGCCGAAAGAACCCACTCACACGACCACAGCATCTAGTTCTTCTACCTCTCCCAAATTTCACAGTCAACCCACTTCATCTCTGCCTTCCCATGTGTCAAGATGAAAGTTGTATTCCCTGGGGTAATTCCAACAATGTGAGCCAATTCCTCAAACATTTGAGCTTCACTATCTCGTTGATGTTGTGGTAATTGAGTGCTGCAAAGTTGTTGATGTATTGGATTAATCCACACCTCGGATGATATGCATCCAGTTTGTGGAGGAAGTTGTCGATCTTGGGGTATGGATTGAGAGCACCCATGTCTGAGGGATCGCTCGATGGAAATGTGGATGGCAGTGTCAGCATAGATGCTTGAGGCATACATGTAGGTGCTGTTGGTGTGACTGGAGTCAGGGTAACTGGAGTAATTAGCTGGTGTGCTTCGGACAGATTGAACGGTGCAGCTCCTGGGAATCCCCATGGAATAAAGCAATAGGGACTCATAGCCATGAATGAGCCCAAGGCGCCCATTCCTGGCCCCATCATCAGATGCACTGTCTGATTCCTGCCGAAACTCTTGAAGAACATCCCAAACAGGTCATCTTTCAGGGGTGTTGTGAGTGCCACTAGATGAGTTCCAGCGGCCTGAGAATTCATCAGAGTTCGGTTCCGCAGTGGATGACATGGAAAGCAAATGACAGACCAAAGAACATGTCCAGCTATGCTGCTGGGGGTTACTCAGTTCCCCCGCTAGATTAATTTTGCATGCTTTGGACGGTCCACAAGCAGGGATAAGCGGGGGTGGGGTAATGTCATCTCCAGAGTCCGCGTCGCCAGTCGGGACATATGCTGCATCAGCAGCATCGAGATCAACAGGAATGTCACTCGCTGGCAAGAGCCAGCCACAGTTTCTTCGGGTTCCTGCCCATTGGGTTCTTTGGCCTTCTTTGCCTTTGCCTCGTGTTTCGCCTTTAGACACGCTGCAACCATCTTCCAAGCGGTAGGAGGTGAAAAGATTGGCGGGTGTTATGGCTGTCACTCCACATGCAGTGACCACCCGATGCGGAATGAGATGTGTTGCGAGTGCGATGCATGGTGTTTTTCCCGCATCTTGGCCGGGTTGCATGTCTGAGGGTCCCACAAGGTGCCGTGGCTTGCAGGGTACAGCCAGAGCACAAACAATATTTGAGGAAGCCATGATATGGCCAGCAGCATGATTTGGGGTGGCCAGCTGCCTTGTCAGAGATGGTACATGCGATCCAGGCCATAAAATAGCAATAAAAGTATACTTGCACCTGCGTACGATACGAGGGACCATTCTGCAAAATATCTGGGGCCTCTGGGCTCACTGTGCGATATTAGGGAGTAAAATGCGCAAAAGCGTGTAATGTATTACAAACCACCCATACAGCGCACTTTAATTATGTCTAAAGAGATGTGCACCTGAAGAATTTCAAGGCAAACACGATGGAATAAAAATCTCGGTGAATGCACCCGATTTGAGCCCGCAAAAGGCGAAATACTGAAAACGATCAACAGTGTCCATTTTTGGGGGAAAAAATGATCCATGCCCTAAGTTCCACAAACAGGTGTAACAAATAGGGATTCCGCGAAGTCCTTCTGAAATCAGTTCCTGGAAAGGAGATGTATTTCACAGCGCAGAAAAGGAAGGCAAGAAATGATGGAAAGTGAGAAAGGCTGATGGGTCATATGTTCGAATAGAAGCAAGCCGACACGAGGTTGCTGCTATGAGGATGTAACGCGTATCGACATGCTGGCATGGAGATACAAGATACATTGGGAAGCTGCCATGGAAATGAACTGGTGGTTGCAAATCGACCATGGTAATGCACTGGATGCACTGGCGGTTGGGAAGCCGCCATAGGATACACTGCCCGTTGAGCTGCTGGCATGGAGATGCACAGCAGCTGGCATGGAGACGCATAGCGTTGCTATGTGAGATGTTTCAGCTGGACTGAAACATTGTATATTCCATTGTTCAACCTTTTTATTTATACTTGCATATACCCATTGTTCCGAAAGGTATAAAAGGAGGGCTACTCCTTGCATAAATTATCTTGTTTTCTTTTACTTCTGTCCCACCTCTCTACATTTCAATTCTACATCATAAGGCTCCAACCATTTCCGTTTATAAATGTTTTCAAACGGTAAAAACTGTTTTTATTTCCATTTAGTTTGCGGGGGCTTGCAAACAGTAAGCAAACAGTTTGTAAACGGTTCAAATGGTTGTCCAAACTCACCCACTGTGCTATCAATTATATATCAAGTGTTCAGACCCAGATACAATCTGAATATTGTTCATAAATGCACCCAAGGCCCATAAATGAGGTACTCACTGAGGAGTGTTGATTTGGTTGCGATCCAAGTGATATTTCCCAATCTGGTAATTATTCATGTGAGTGATGGCATGCGGCCATCTTCCGAGATAAGCATGACAAGAGGTACGAGCGGCTTGTGCTTATCAGAGGATAAGACAAGCTGGGGCATGAATCAGGGTACAGCGCATCGCAAGTGTGACTGTGTCACAACTCTTTGCGATCATGTACCACCACACACGATCACGCCGCTTTCTTTTGTCGTACTCGTACTAGCTCTTTTCTCTACTCGTACTCTACACCAGCATGACGACTGGCACCAGAGGTTCCTCCAGCGGCCCTCAGAACTCGAATCAGCCTCCGCCACCAATGAGAAAGACACACTCGTCACAAGGAGTCATCATGGCACTCAGAGGTCTCCCTTCCATCCTGCGGCAAGAGGAACGAAGAGATCAAGGAAGGAACACAGAGCGGCAGCTCAAGCACACGAAGCACCTGGAGAGACCCCTCACCCTCTCCGATGCCTCTGACAACGAGTCGTTATCACGGTTTCGAGTGCGATTTGGATGCATCCCCGCAACATGCATCAGCAGATCATGTCCAAGTGTCGCCTGACTCAGTTAAGAGTCTCCTGCGGACCATACCCTTTTCGGCAGCCGGAGAAGCGTGCGAGGGAGGATGACATGGATGCTAGAAAGGCAGCCAAGGAATCAGAGAGAGATTATGCTGCAGCCCGGTATGAGCCTACCCGTATCCTTCCACCCTCTGTACGACCTGTCACGCTCGACGTTTACTTGCCACTATCCTTCTTCACTCCCCGAACCTTGAACTGATCACTTCCTCCTCCGCGACACTCGCCA